>CAUYLG010064223.1:0-165786 GCA_963573385.1 Cacajao melanocephalus | reverse complement strand
AGAGAGTGCTTGATATAATTTCAATTTTCTTAAATTTACTGAGGTTAATTTTGTGGCCTATTGTATGGTCTATCTTGAAGAAAGTTGCATGAGCTGTTAAATAGAATACATATTCTGTAGTTGTTGGGTAGAATGTTCTGTACATATCTGTTGAATTCATTTGTTCCAGGGTATAGTTTAAATCCATTGTTTCTTTGCTGATTTTCTGTCTTGATGACCTGTCTAGTGCTGTCAGTGGAATATCAAAGTCCCTACTATTATTGTGTTGCTTTCTATCTCATTTCTTAGGTCTGTTAGTAATTGTTTTATAAATTCTGGAGCTGCAGTGTTAGGTGCACCTATATTTAGGACTGTGATATTTTCCTGTTGGATAAGGCCTTTCATCATTATATAATGCCCCTCTTTGTCTTTTTAAATTGCTGCTGTTTTTTATTTGTCTGATATAAGAATAGTTACTCCTGCTCGCTTTTGGTGTCCATTTGCATGAAATGTCATTTTCCATCCCTTTACCTTAAGTTTATGTGAGTACTTATGTGTTAGATGTGTCTCTTGAAGGCAGAACATAGTTGATAGGTGAATTCTTATCCATTCTGCAATTCTGTATCTGTTAAGTGGAGCATTTATGCTATTTACATTCAAAGTTAGTATTGAGATGTGAGATACCATTCCATTTATGTATTTGTTGCCTGTATATCTTGGATTTGGTTTTTGGTTTTTTGAATTGTATTTTTGTGTTATAGGTCCTGTGTGCTTTATGCTTTAAACAGTTTCTGTTTTGATGTGTTTCCAGGATTTGCCTCAAGACTTAGAGCTCCTTTTAATAGTTTTTGTAGTGCTCTCTTGGGAGTGGCGAATTCTCTCTGCGTTTGTCTGAAACAGACTGCATCTTTCCTTCATTTATGAAACTTAGTTTCACTGGGTACAAAATTCTTATCTGATAATTATTTTGTTTGAGGAGGCTGAAGATAGGGCCTCAGTCCCATCTAGCTTATGGGGTTTCTGCTGAGAAATCTGCCATTAATTTGATAGGTTTTCCTTCATAGGTTACCTGGTGTTTTTGCCTCATAGCTCTTAAGATTCTTTCCTTCATCTGAACTTTAGACAACCTGATAACAATGTGCCTAGGTGATGATCTTTTTGCTATGAATTTCCCAGGTGTTCTTTGAGCTTCTTGTATTTGGATGTCTAGTTCTCTAGCAAGGCTGGGTAAGTTTTCCTCTATTATTCTCCAGACATATTTACCAAACTTTTAGATTTCTCTTCTTCCTCAACACCAATTATTCTTAGGTTTGGTTAGTTAACATAATCCCAGACTTCTTGGAGGGTTTTTTAATATTTCTTATTCTTTTATTTTTTGTCTTTGTTGAATTGAGTTAATTTGAAAACCTTATCTTCAAGCTCTGAATTTTCTTCTGCTTGTCCTATTCTATTGCTGAGACTTTCCAGAGTGTTTTGCATTTCTATAAGTGCTTCCATTGTTTCCTGAAGTTTTGACCGTTTTTTCTTTATGCTATCTATTTTGTTGACTATTTCTCACTTCACTTCTTGTATCTTTTTCTTTTTTTTTATTACCTAACATTGGGCTTCACCTTTCTCTGATGCCTCCCTCATTAGCTTAATAACTAAGTTTCTGAATTCTTTTTCAGGTAAATCAGGGATTTCTTCTTGGTTTGGATCCATTGATGGTGAGCTAGAGTGATTTTGGGGGATGTTAAAGAGCCTTGTTTTGTCATATTACCAGAGTTGATTTTCTGGTTGCTTCTCATTTGGGTAGGCTCTGTCAGAGGGAAGATCTAGGGCTCAAGGCTATTGTTCCAATCCTTTTGTTCCACAGGGTGTTTCCTTAATGTTGTATTTGCCCCCTTTTCCAAGGGATGTGGCTTCCTGAGAGCCAGTCTGTAGTGATTGTTATCTCTTTTCTGGGTCTAGCCACCGAGCAAGTCTACCAGGTTCCGGGGTGATACTGGGGGTTGTCTGCACAGAGTCCTGTGATCTGAACCATCTGTGGGTCTCTGAGCTATGGATACCAGCACCTGCTCTGGTGGAGGTGGCAGGGGGGTAAAATGGACTCTGTGAGTGTCCTTAGCTTGTGTTGATTAGTGTACTATTTTTGTGCTGGTTGGCCTCCTGCCAGAAGGCAGTGATTGATTTCAAGAGAGCATCAGCTGTGGTAGTATCGAGATGGGGTTTTATTGTGTTGGGCAAGCTGGTCTCAAACTCCTGACCACAAGTGATCCACCTGCCTCAGTCCCCCAAAATGACATTTCCCACAATTTCCCCATTTTGATGTTCCATCTGAGACAAAGTGTTATTTCTGGTATTTTATTTATTTTGTTACAGGCTTCTTACTAGGTTAAGTTGACCAGATGCTGCATAAGATACAAAGATAAGCATGACAAATTTCTGTCCTCAGAGTTCTGAGTCTACTGGAGAAGATGGATGAATTAAAACATTGTATTGACTTTGGGGTAATATTGTGCTCTGATAGAGATGGTGAAAGGTGAAGCACCTGATCCAGAAAGCACGGTGGCTGTGGGAGGGACTCAGAGCTTCGTGGCAGAGGATAAACTCGGAACTGCATCTTCGGGCTGAGCCAAATCTAGCACGGTGTGAGAGTTTGCAGGATGAGAGGAGGGCTCTTTTTTAAGGACAAAAACTCAATCACAGGTTTCTAAAAGAAGGTATATTAGAGCAAAGTTTTATTAATCTTAACATACGATGTTGTAATAATATTATGTTAGACTTACGGTTTTGTTAGCCAGCTATATATATCTATATCATTTTGTGAAATTATTTATATTCAACAATGACAAAATTCAACACCAAACCAATAGAATTCTGCTCTTTGTAGTTTGTTTTCATCATAGAGTGAGACATCACTGTTGGGGTTTAGGACGATGGTTTGTTTAGCTTGTTTCCTTTTTCTGTAAGTTTCACTGCCATGTTCACCAGCTTCAGACAGAACTGAGCTCTTACTGTTTTTACGTTTATAATTAACTACATCTAATATAAAAATGACAATTCCACTTTTGGCTTTTGTAGCTTGAAAAAAATTATAAACAAAATTAGAACAGTTACAGGATAGATTTCAAGTCTAAAATATTTAACTTATTCAAACGTTCTGAGAATTTCTAAAGTCAATTCTCATGAAAACCTGTGTACATTCAAATAATCACATCATGGCCAGAAGGAAATATATAGCTTTTAGGCAAAACCCAGAATATAATATTAAATCCCAGAAGGAATCACAGATCATCTACTTCAACATCCTTGGATTATAAGTAAGGAAACTGAGGCGAGAAAAATGTATGACTTTCTTAAAGGTCACATGGCTGAGACATAATGCAGGATGATTCTATCACCTAATCTTTCAGCCAGTGTACTCTGATATGTATATTGCAGAGTAGCAGTAGGTCACAAATATTGGTAATTAACTATAAAGTATAGCACTACATTGATTCATTTATCATTTCCTTCTCAATTCTTCAGAAAGATCTGAAGACATGCACAGGGATTTTGCAAAAGAGGAAGTTTACATACACTAAAAGGAAAAATCTTAATAAATAAAGGCAACCAATTCACTTCTTTTGATGCCAATCTATCCTGAGTCAACTCTCTTCCACTTGCTCCCTCAGTATTAATCAGGGTTAGTATGCATTATATGTCTCATTTTAGTGAGTTAATTTTATATCTGCCTCCAGAGGCTTGAAAGTTTCTAATACCTTTGTTTTCATGTCTCCCAAGACTCCTTACAGGAAAATTGAAGTAGAAAGAAACCAAAATAATGTGAAAATTTTTACATACATCTCTTATATCTAAAGCATATCTTGTAATATAAAGCTTTTTAAACATCATAGCAAAAATAAACAGCTAATATGATCCTATCTCAAACTTAATTTAGGAAGGTTCCTTTTGGCAATGAGTAGAATATATCTGGTTATTGCTAGCTGACTTTATTGAATTCATTTTAAGAAATACATCAAATCCCATATGTAGGCAGCAGTAATATCAGTATCAGATACTTATCAGCATGCTATAATTTTCATAGAAAAGAGACATCAGTTCCCGTTGTAGGAAGTCAATTATATTTTATGAGTGATACCAAAAAAACCTATATAACTCCACACTGAGAGTTGACATAACAAGACTGAGTAGAATCAGTCCAGAAAAATTAATCTTGATAACAAGAAAACACAAAAAGTCTATCTTCTCAAATAAGAAAATGAATACATGAATTTATAATTTTACTTAGCAATTCAAAATGAAAGGTCAGATCATGTATCCGGACCAGGAAGTAGGAATGACTATTAGACAGTAATTTAATAAGTAAATGAACAGGCAACTAACCTTGTAGCCATGGTAACTGATTTCTCTGTGACTCAACTGAAAACAGGCTTGCCTGAAAATGTAAAAGCTCTCATTTTATTCATAATGCTCTGGATTTCATATAAGAGATAATTGAGGCATAAACAAACATTTGCTGTTAACATTCGCAATATTTGCTGTTAATAGAATGATACTTGAGATGTTTATGGCAATTGTGAACATTTGATCAAATATTTGTTACATACTGCATGTTTTTGTCTCCCCAAAATTGAAATGTTGAAACCTCAACCCCCAATGGGATGGTATAAAAAGGTGGGCCTTTGGGAGTAATTAGGTTTAGATGAAGTCATGAGGGTGGAGCTTTCATGATGGGATTAGTGTCCTTATGAGAAGAAAAGGAAACCAGAGATGCCTTTTTCTGCCATGTTAGGAGGAATCAAGAAGGCAGCTGTCTACAAGCCAGAAAGCAGCTCCTCAGCAGACACCAGACCTGCCAGCATCATGATATTGGATTTCTCAGCCTCCAGAACTGTGAGAAATGAATGTGTGTTGTTTAAGCCATTGGTCTCTAACTTTTTTGGCACCAGGGATTGGTTTCATGGAAGACAATTTTTCCACAGACCAGGGGGTGAGGGAAGGTTTTGGGACAATTCAGGCACATTACATTTATTGTGTACATTATTTCTATCATTACTGCATTATAATATACAAGGAGATAATTATACAACTCACTACAATGTAGAATCAGTGGGAGCCCTGAGCTTGTTTACCTGAAACTAGATGGTCCCATCTGGGGGTGATGGGAGACAGTGACAGATCATCAGGCGTTAGATTCTCACAAGGAGTGTACAGCCTAGATCCCTTGCATGTACACTTCACAATAGGGTTTGTACTCCTATGAGAATCTAATGCCTCCACTGATTTCACAGGAGGCAGAGTTCAGGTGGTAATGCAAGCGATGGTGAACAGCTGTAAATACAGATGAAGCATCACTCACTTGCCCACCACTCACCTCCTGCTCTGTGGTCCACTTCCTAATAGGCAACAGACCAGTACCAGTCTGTGGCCCAGGGCTTGGGGACCCCAGGTTTAAGCCATCCAGTCTATGGTATTTTTGTTACAGCAGTCTGAGCTGACCAAGACAATGTTATATACTCTATATAGTTTTTCAAAGCAGTAAATAGGCATGTGTTACATTAAAATCTATAAAACATTTAAATAACGATCTCAAGCTATGTTTCTGAATCTGCTGATATTAGAAGAACATTTGTATGAATATATGTATAAATCAAAGGTTTATGATTATATTTAAAAAGACAAAAGATGAAAGATAAATTTGAACATTCAGATAGCTTACACAGAAAAGACACTAGACTTCCTACCATCAAATGGCATCTAAACATATACTACATTTTTAGGAAATTGAGCACACTTATAATTTAAGAGGAGATATGTGGAAATTTGGAGGGAAAAAAAGTGTATCACTTAATGATAGGGATATGTTTCGAGAAGTGCAACTTTAGGTGATTTTGTCATTGTGTGAACAGCGTAGCATGTAATTATGCAAACCTAGATGGTACGGCCTACTACACACCTAGACTATATGGCATAGTTTATTGCTCCTAAGCTATAAACCTGTATCGTATGTTACTGTACTGAATACTGTAGGCAACCATAATACAAGTCACTAATTGACAGGAAAATTTCAGTTCCATTATAATCTTACGGGATCACAGTCATAAATGCTGTCTGTCATTGGCTGAAACATCATTATGTGGCACATGACTACATGTATGTGTTCCTTACTGGCAATAAAGATGAAAATTAATAAATGCCATAGCAATGCATGCAATTCTAAGTCTGTGAGGTTACTAGAGGTACACTAAATGCTACTACTGAGAACTAATTTACAATTCATGATGGGATTTATAATATAGATTTAAAGATTTTCATCTTCTCTTTTAAGCAAATTTCAACAGGATGCTTGGTAGAACAAAGATTAAGTAAAAGACAAGCTATTTCTTGGGGTAGTGGGGAGATAAGGGGTTAAAAGAGGGATTAAAAATTAGGCATATTGCAAAATATGGAAGCTCAAAGAAATATTCCAGTCAAGAAGAAAAAATGTATGATGCAGAAGAGATAGTGAAGCTGCAAGTAAGCTGAGAGTAAACAGTCTTTGCATCGAAGAAAATCATTTTTATTTTACAGATAATAAGACTGATGTTAAAAGGTTCTATAATTTCCTCATAGTAATTTAGCTTAGTGCCCAAAATAGACATAGAACCTTCACTACACAATCTTTATTTGAATGTGGTTTTTATCATATGAATCAAAAATTTCTTATATTTTCCATTCCTGGGATGCTATGACATCATGATCCTACTTCTGGGACAGGAAGACAAATAACTGTATCCTGAATTATTTCTTATTTCACCAGAGCCTGGTCTAACTACAATACTCAACTGATAGGACTCCTGAAAGTAGAATTTCATTGAATGGGAACTATTCCCCATGTCTACTTCAACCTAAAAGCACTCATTAAAATGAAAACTACAAAGATATGCTTCTTTGGACAAGTTTGTTCTATAAAAAAATTTCTGGTATCTAAGTAAACTTGTGATTTTTTTCTTCCCCAAAAGAAGAAGTATAATAATCCCATGAAATGAAACCAATTAAAGTCATTTAAAAAATACTATCTTTCCATGTTCAAAAAACCTTGGGAGAAGATTTATTAATCTTTTGTAGAATAAGGAGAAAAATTGTGGTAAGAAAGGAAGGCAAAGCAATAGCACATATAGTCAAATTTTTTTATCAATCATAAATTTGGGAATCTGGTGACTATGAGACACATTTCGTCTTTTCAGAGAACGTAGAGGGAAGCTGCACAACCACTCAAGTAATTAGAACAAAGGATGCTATAGAGACAGCAGGATACCTGATAAGATAGGCACTAAGCTTCACTGCACATCAGAATCACAGGAGGCTTACTCAACAGTAACAGCTACAGCAACACACAGCTGGTCCCCAAACACACTTTTTGATTCATCAGGTCTTGGGTGAGACTAGTAAATTTTTATTTCTAAAAGTTTTGCAGATGATACCAGTGTTGTCTATAACCTATCCTTCAAGAACTATTGTTCTAGGGAAACAAGGAAACTCTTAGTAGCTTATGCTGATGTAGGAAGGAGGAGTAGTAAGTATGTGTAAACACTTATTTTAAGCTACTGATATCTAGTAGGGATAAAGTAGCTAAAAATAATCAATAATTAAGACTTCTGTTTCTGCCCATGAGATTTCCACTCTTGCCCACAGTGAAGTAACTGGTATCCAACCAATGCTTTTGAGATTAAAAAAAAATTGTAACATGGGACAAAACATATGAGAGGTGCATTATCAGATAATGAACAACAGAGAGTATAGAACTGTCATCCATTTACTTTCCATCCAAAAGCTATTCCATGCACACAGAAACCAGATGTGAGCAGAAGTAACTATACTTAATTAAAATAAACTTTATTAAGACAAAGACAGTGAAAAAGAGACAACGTTTATTCTATAATAAGAAAGGTATAAATTCAGCAAGGGGATATAATAATTATAAAGATATATGGAACCAACATTGGAGAACTCTGATATATAAAGCAAATATTAGACCTAAATAGAGAAATAGACTCTAATGCAATAATAGTTGGGGACTTCAATGATCCACTCTCAGCATTAGGCAGATAATTTAGACAGAAAATTAACAAACAAACACATTGAGTTTAAACCGCACTTTAAATCAAATGGACCTAACAGACATTTACAGAATATTTTATCCAGCAGCTACAGAATACACATTTTTCTCATCATCACTTGAAACCTTTTCCAAAATTGACCATATGTTAGGAAACAAGTCTCAAAATATTTTTACAAATCAAAATCATTTCAAACCACAATGTAATAAAACTAGAAATCAATAAGAAAAGGAACTTTAGAAACTGCAAAAATTAAACAACATGAAAATTAAACAACATGATCCTGAATGGTCATCAGATTAGGGTAGAAATTATGAAGGAAATCAAAAAATTTCTAGAAACAAACAAAAATAGAAACATAACACATCAAAACCTATAGGATACAGCAAAAAGCATGCTATGAGTGAAGTTTACAGCAATAAACACCTACATCAAAAATGTAGAAAGATTTCAAATGAACAATCTAACAATTTACCTCAAGAAACTAGAAAGGAGAGAAGAAACCAAACTCAAAATCAGTAAAAGTTAAAAAGGATCAGAACAAAACTAAATGAAACAGGGACTTAAAAAACAATAAAAATGATCAACAAAATGAAAAGTTGGTTTTTTTGAAAACATACCCAATAAAAATATCCAATAAACATATCCAATAAAAAATAAACATATCCAATAAAAATGTATAGCCAGAATATATAAAGAATGATCATGACTCAATAACAAAAAGAAAATCTTAAATAAATGTGGGGAAAATTTTGGATCCTTCACTAGCAGTAATACATGAATAGCATGTAAGAACAGGAAAAAAAGGTCAGCACATTAACAAAGAAATACAAATTAAACCCTTATGAGATCTACTATATATCCACTAAAATAGCTAAAATGTAAAAGACTAACAACAGCAAATGTTAACTAGCGTGTGGAACAAATAGAATATTTACATGTTATTGGCAGGAGTATAAAATAGTACAACTACTTTAGAAAAAGACTTGGTAGTTTCATTATGTTCTTCATCAACTACCTTGTAACCTAGCAAATCTCCAATAAAAATAAATATTTGCATTCACAAAGAAACTTGTACACAAATGTCTATAGCAGTCTTATTTATAATAGCTTAAAAAATAGATGACAAAAATGTTCATCAACAGAACAGATGAACAAATTACGGTATATTCATATAATAAATATTATTCAACAATGAAAAGGAATAAACTACTTAAACACACAACAGTGTGGATGGATCTCAGACAGTATCCCGGGTTAAATAACTGGAGCATAAAAGAGTACCTTCTATATGATTCCATTTACAGAAAATTTTAGACCAGGCAAAACTAACATATGGCAGGAAAAAAAGTCAGAACAGTGATTGCCTGGCGTAAAAGTTATGGGAAGGGTCCACAGGGGATGTTGGGAAGCTGAAAATATTCAGTAACTAGGTTGGTGTGTTCGTTGTGCAGGTATATGTACTTCTCAAAACTCAAATTGTACATTAATATGTGAACATTTCAATCTATGTAAATTTTACCTTAAAAACAACAGCAAAAACTAAAACCTTAAATAAGATCAGTGTGGTACAGCATAATAGAAAAACCCTAGCCCTATGATCTAGAACAGGTTTCAGCTGTTTTCAGTTAGCCCAGGCTCTACCAAATGATCTTAGAAAGTGATTTCTACTTCTCATAGCTTAAAATACCTGTTTTTAGAATAAGATATTAATATCTACACTTCATTCAGTTAATCTTTAACAACCTACTATATGCCAAGGGTTCAGTAAATGACTGTCACTTCATAGGCTTATTACAAAGTTCATATGAGAATATTAAAGTGGTTTATAAATCATAAGGCAGTACACAGATGTTATGATTTGTTACTGAGTCAAGTAACAGAAACAAACTCACAAGGAAAAAAAAAACATTTTATATTTAGGGCTTCAAATAGAGACAGCTTACATGATAGTGTCTACTCTGGCTTTTTTTAACTGAAAGAATATGAGAGATCTTAGATGAGAGGAAATATTTTAAAAGACAAATTACAAACAGCCTTTTAGTTTATGATCACAGAAAGGATTCTTATTTGTGCAATTAAACTGGTTGCCAGGGGAAATTGCAAACCTGAAAGCCTTTAATATCAAAAGCCTAAAGATCAAGAAATTAAATCCCTGAAGTAGAACAGCTGACCCAAAATGAATCAGAAAGAAACACTCCAAACAAAAATTGGAGATAAAACCAGAATGAAAATAGATCCATCCTATTCTAATCTGATGAGATCAGTCCTCATCAAACCTGCTCATTTTAAATTTAGACCGTATGTATTATACAACAAAGTATAACAATTTCTAAATAGAAATAATTGTTTTATTTTTAAAATTATTTAAAATTTAAAAATTTGTGGTTTAAATCTATAGCTTACAGAAGATAGTTCATTATGGTATCATAGTGGCTACTTTTAGTCAGCTTTGAAACTTAATTGGAATATCAACTTACATATTTAAATGCCAGTGACTAGCCCCACACATTCTAAAAATGTTTTAATAAATATCCCCAAACTTGGCTCATTGGAACCTAAATTAAATTTGTCAAATAGTTTTATCACTCAAATTAATTTAGTCAGTTTTATTTTAATGAAGAATTTTCCTTTTGAATTCAAATTCTGACAAATAGATTGAATAATTTTCATAGGACATGAGGCAGTGGTAGAGACAAAAGCTATTTCAGATTGGAGAGAGTGGATTTATTGAGACACTACTCCCTTTCCTGACCTTCCCTTGCTTTCTTCCTACAATAAATATTTCTAAAGTAAATGCAAATGATAAACTCCGTGATTACATCTAACTGATGCTTACGTCTTATTTCCAAAATAATGGCAGCGCCAGGGATGCAATATCCTGTGAATTTAGAACACCAAAGCTACCTAATAAAGATTCCAACAAAAATATCAGTCTTGTTAAATTAAGGATAAGTGATCAAAAAATGTCCAAAATAGATGGGACAATGCCTTCAATAAATGTCTTACAGGGCAAGGTATTTTGGAGAATTCTACCTGAAGATTAAATATCTTTGTGTTGGCAATATAGCATAACTTACAAAAAAAAAGCTTACAAAATTAGTTTGACCTGCTTTTAACATTTTCAGAGTAATGATTAGGTACGGGTATGTGGTCAGATAATTAAAAAATGAGTATAGGTTCTTCCTCCCAAACAAAAAAGTGCTGCAAACATCTTCATAGCATAAAAGAGATTCATTATAGTCAAAGACACTCTTAAGGAATATTTCTTTGCTTTATGGGCTAATTAAGACCCACTTGCATTGTGTGATATCAACTATTATTAAGCTACAGATTCTCAAGATCTGATCAAGTACATGAATAAAAACAAGTAGGCAATCATGATGGTGCTGTGATCTGAGAGACCGAAATAGATACATGCCCCTTTATCAACTAAGAAGGACCCTAAATTAAAAAAACAAAAGTTACCTACAGATTAAATGTTCAGGGCTTGACTGGCATAGCAACTTCTTAAACTCCTATGGCTGCAAGAAAAACCACACTCTTGCTAAACTCCCTAACAATAGGAGCTATCAGGCAAATTGTCAGACCCTTCCTAACTCTGATTTATAAGCCAGATCACTACAACTCTAATTGGACAAAGAACTGGCCCTACAAACATTGTTTCCTGATGATGTGTATAGACTTCAAGTCAGTTTCAGCCAGCTTATAGAAACTGTGCACAAACTGTCTTTGTAGCTTATAGCTCACCTTTTGACATAAAGAGCCAAATTCTACATTGTTTTAATGCTATTAGATTGGAGCAAAAGTCATCGTGGTTTTTGCCATTACTTTTACTGGCAAAAACCATAACTACTTTTTGCACCAACCATAAAACCCTGCCCCAAAGTGAACATGGAATGCATGTTACCTATATGTTTACCCATTGCACATGCTCTCAGCTCCCCTCAGAAATATGTATGACTTTCTACCCTAAACTTGCTTAATATGTATGATTCTATTGTGTAATGCAGACCCTGTGAGCATGTAAATCAACTTATCATTTTGCTCTTCAAGGAGAGAGCACCTTCAGTAAATGCAGGAGACACTCTCTTCCCAGTTTGCAAACTGGTATCACCAATAAAGCTGTCCTTTCTACTATTTAGCCTTCCCAGCTGTTGTTTGGATGACATTGATACTAAGAGGATTAAAGAAAATTTAGAAATCTCTAATGTTAATATTAACAACTACTATTTGTTGATGATCTACAACACAACCACATTTCATGTGTTTCATTTTGTTACCTTCTTATACTAGCCCTCTAGGAATATTTTCAAATCTTTATTTAAAGAAAAGAAACTAGCATTCAGAGTTATAAATAGTTAAATAACTTGCTCAAAATCACATAACTAGTAATGAGACAGGATTTGAATCAAGGTCAAACTTCAAGACCCATGATTTGCTATTTTCATGTTTTATCACATCCACAACTGAATTAAATTTTTAACCTGTAGTGTTTATGGTCTACACTTTCTGAATTCCACAAACAATTCATAGCTCCAAAAGCAAAGCCAACCTCTGATCATTAGGGCTGGCCTAACTAGCCCTAGTGGGTTCAGTCATCTATATAAGGTAGCATTTCCCAGCGTGGCTGAAGGATCATATGTAGCCATCTGGCTAAAAAGCTAGTCAATCTGCATGTGAATATAATGACTCAAAAAGTATATTACCCTATCTTTCTAATCAGGACAGCTTTAGTTTAAAGCTTTTTAAAAAATCCTAAAGTCCAAAGAAAGTAGTTAGTGTTAAAGGTAAGACTACTGAATATATTGTAAACTAACAGTTACACCCAAATATAGGTGGTTTCCAAAGGTAAAATTGAAACAAGAAAATTTTTAGTCTGTTACTATTCTTATTATTGACACAAGTGAGAATAAGTGGAAATAAAATTTTCTGAATAATGATATTTGGTTGAGTCAGTGTCTCACAGCTCGATTTGAGATGGGGCCTCACAGGGTTTGCAGACACTGTGTTAATTTCCTTCTATACTTGCAGTTCTTGGCAACAACAAGAGACAGAAATTAAGAGAATCACTTTTGAAGAAATGAATTTAAGACTAAACAGTGGGTAGTTACTCTGCTCTTGCTTTCCACTAAGTGAATATTGTTTACACATCATATTATGAACATCGAGTGTTAAACCATCTCTCAAAGGCAAATATCTCTGTCCTTACTTAAACTAAAATAGTCTTTGGTTCTAGCTAATGCTTTTTGTTGGTCTTGATGGTTCTATTTTGTAAGAGGTAACCATTACTTACCTCATAACATAGGGAGGCCTAGACAGAATCAATCTGCCTTCAAAGAATTTCAGAAATAAGTAAAACAGACATTCTTTCAGCAAGAGAATCATTTGGGCAAAGTGATGAAGGGCCCTGTCTGTTTTCCCATGTTTCCTCTTACTCAACTAAGTATTCCAATATACCGGCTAATTTCATACTTCCTAATCCTCCCTGAACTGAAAGTAATCTAACTAGCATTAGCCTACAAGCCTTCATCATTTTCCCCAAAAATACTTTAGTAAAAGAGACACAGGGCAAAGAAGGATATTCTTTGGACAGAAAAAGAAGGTTGTCAGGTGCCCTTAAAATCATACAACATAAAAATCCACTGTGTAGCCCAACTCACAACAAAAAGGGAATTTTGTACTGTAGTTCTAAAGCTAGCAGCTTATGTTTGGATATTAGACATCTAATGACTTGGCTGACTTTCAAACATGTGGCTAACATATGACAAATTTGTTTAAACCTATGTCCAAAAGGTTCTAATGTGGAAGACTAGAAACCCTTATTCACGTTTTCTTATTCTATTCTCCCGAAGAAGAATTAGTGTCAATATGTCTACATTGCAGGGGGTAAGGAGGAGTGAAAGGGAGCTAAAGGGAGTAGAACATTCCTTGCTGGAAAGTCTTTGTGATAGTAGAGTATACATTTATATGATAGCTGATGATAAGGGCACAGTTTATCCAGAGAAATGTAAAACTTCCACAATTACATAATGTGGTGAATATAATAGGGTGATTTTTTAAAGGAGAACATATGTAAAAGCCTGTCGTGGTTCATTTGAAATTTTGGCCATTGTGTTTAGCCTATGAAGTAGGAAATATTCAGTGACAGAAAAAAAAATTAGTAAACTAAAATATTTAACTATAACTATAATTATACAATGTTTTGAGTTCTTGCTTTGTGCCTGGAACTTTTTAAAGTTATATATTAAATATTTAAATATCTCAGAACAACCCAAGAAAGTAGATATTTATTAGCATTTCCATTTTACAGATAAAAATACCAATGCACCAAGAAACTAAATATGTTGGCCAAGTTAACAATGCTAGAAATTGGAGAGCCAGTATTCAAACAGATGCAATTTGGTTCCAAAATGTATACCCTTAACCATAATGTCATACTGATGCTTTGGTTTGGATGAAGGGCTATACTGATCAAGCCTCTGCTGCTATTACTTGGAGGGCATGGAAAGCAAAACCCATCCATAGAAATCTAAGAATGATCTGAAATCCTTCTATTCATCCATCTTCACCCCATTATTAGATGTAGAAGGAGCTAAAAATCGAGATGTCACATATGACTTCCTACAAGAGAACTTAGCTTATCAGCAAGGGCATAAGTGGTGCTGTGTGGAGAATGAGCTCTCTGGCATCATAATGGCACCTACAACAGAAGGTTGGTGGTGAACAAGCAGCGAACCAGTGAACAGGTAATCCTCAACCTTCTGTCACTGCCAGAAAAGGGTGATCCCAGAGATCAGTTCTACGTAGTTCTCTCAGCATTCTATGACAAAAGTCAGAATAAGGGATATGTTCTAGAGGTACACTATAGAAGCAACTTCAAAAATGGCTTTTGTATTAGTGAAAAAGATTAATCAGAAGGGCAAGCAAAATTCGAAATGTGTATTTTCTAAAAGGGATCTTATATTGAACACAGACCTTTCCTTCCTGTTTGTGATCAGACCTAATTTATTCTCATAGCAATACTTTTGTTCATGTCATTCCCACATGACAATAATCTCACTAACCCTATTCTTCAAGGCTTTTCCTTTAAGCCATTACTTTTCCTTGAAGTATTATCTGACCACATGTCTTGTGTTTGTAATTTACAGCATTGGTTACTTATACTACCTACATACTGTCTTTATTTTATGTGCTATCTTGCTATCTAAACAGTAAACTCATATTGACTGGATATTTTTGTCTTCTTAAACACTGATATCATAATGTATAAATAAGAGATACTTAGCATACTTGAATGATTTCCTATTTCTATAATTACTATGAAATCTTTAAAGGTTGACACAAGGTATAAAGATTGATTGTAAACTATCACATGAACCAAGTAATGACATTGTTGCATCAAAGGAGATAAGAAGAAGAATTTTACAGATCGTCAATACACATTGGTACTCTTGCCAAACTTAAATCGTTCTCTCTCACCATGGCCCAGATTCAAAGGTAACTTACGACATTCCGCGTGACAAGTTTTAAACTCACACGTTTACTTTGCAAACCAGCAGAACAAGCAAGCTTCAGTGCTTGTAATTACCACAGCATTTTAGCCACTTATTTACTTATTCTCAAGCAGCTATTGGAGAATAAAACCAGCCAACAGAGCTTCTGCAGAGACTTTCAAAGTCTCTAACTCAAATGATTGGCATGCAGCCATCTTTACAGGTTTCCAGTGTTGCAAACCGCAATCCTACCCAAGATGCAGAGTTAGAAACATTCAACTTGTTCCACAAGCAGCTAAAATTCGTTAATTGTGCCAAGTTCCATGACTTTTAACATCTGCAATCAAATTAGGTTTGGTTTGCGTTCTGCCATAAAGTAAAAATATTTGGGTAGCCTGCAATACATTAAGCCTTGGAAACTTTAGGCTAACAGGCTAAAAGAGATGATGGGATGATAAAAATAAATAATGGGGGTAAAGCAAAAGACAAGAGCATAGGAAGATTAGGGGAAAAACCTTAGTATGCAATACCTAAAACCAATAATTCAGAATTAATTAATAACATTAACACTTAAGCATAATGTGGAAACAATTGCAGCATAGTGCTGTTAAGTACACTCAAGGTTGCACAGACAGTAAAGGTGAGATTTGAACTGATGTTGCCTGACTGCAAATCCAATGCCCTTTTAACTACTAAGCAAGCTATGCCACCTCTGGCCTTTGGGAAGTTACTGGTAATAATAAATTTGGGGTCATACCTTTGACTTATAACTAAAGATAGTGGTGTAAAGGAAAATTGACTCTACTTTCTCTCTCTCTCTCTCTCTCTCTCTCTCTCTCTCTCTCTTTCTCTCTCTCTCTCTCTCTTTTGAGATGGTGTCTTGTTCTGTCAACAGGCTGGAGAGCAGTGGTGAGATCCCGGCTCACTGCAATCTCCACCTCCCAGGTTCAAGCGATTCTCCTGCCTCAGCCTCCCAAGTAGCTGGGATTACAGGTGCCTGCCACCATGTCCAGCTAATTTTTTTGTATTTTTAGTAGAGATGGGGTTTCACCATGTTGGCCAGACTGGTCTCAAACTCCTGACCTTGTAATCCGCCTGCCTTGGCCTCCCAAAGTTCTGGGATTACAGATGTGAGCCACTGCGCCCAGCCACCTTTCTCTTAAAACAGTTGCAAATACAAAGAATTTCAATTCATAAAGATACATCAGTATTAAAATGTAAACTTTTACAACTATTTACCAAATGAGTTTGAAATAAAATAATGGATTAATTCAAATTGCGCAGTATTCTAATCCTATTTTTCCACTTACCAGTGTGACCTTGGAGAAGTTATTTTACCACTGGCTTTTGATTTTTCCATAAAATGAAAATATAACTGCTGTGATGAGGGTTCACACCTGAGACATTACCCTTTACAGCCTTTGGAACATAAAAAGTCTGTGAATTATTAATGATAGTTCTTTCCTTCTTCCCTGAGGAAACTAGGGTGAAGGAATGGGGGGGGAAAAGAAGCCTTAATTAAAGTAGTGTCGTGTTACTTAGAAGCCTAATTTCTTGCTTGTTTCAGGAGAAGTAAGTGTATTTGCTGTTCAGCTTCTGATCGTATTTAGGTCTTAACTCTGACTGCATATTAGAAACTTCTAGGACCATTATAAAAACATTAACACTGGGACTGCAACTCAGACCAGTTAATTGAAATCTCTGGGGAGTAGAGTCAGACGGTATAATTTCTTAAAACGCCCCAGATGATTCCAGTCGAGGATTGATACCCACTTTGTCAGATGCTTATCAGCTTGGCCTACCAAAGTATCTACCAATGTGGTCATATGGTTGGCTGGTGCAAGTTTGATAGTTCAAGTTACTTCATAGTCACCCAACAAACTAGGAAGCTTTGCAAAAGGAAGGAATGGTAGAATCACCCTCCCAGGTGTAATAGAGAATAGGCACAAGGAGATGATAGCTAATGAGACTCAAGTGTCAGGTTTTTTCATCAAATGCCAATCAGGTGCTTATTTTTCTCTTAAAGGGCAGTGTTCTTTGACAACACTGACTTTAACAAGATGGTGGACTATTTTTTCCTGCGCCATAAATTGAAGAAATGTTCAAAATTGGACAAGGCTGATCTGATTTACTCACCCAATTGCATACTAAGAAGCTGTGATAGAGATGGCAGACTTAGCTGGGCCTTCCGGGAAAAGCCTTATTCCTCATGGAGACTTAAAGAACAAGGTAAGGCAACTGAATTTCTGACTGGATGGTGCAATTTTTCTAGTTTTAAAGCAAAGTAACCCCATCCATTAGTAAAAAGCCATGACGCAAAGAACGTTCAGACTCTACTCATCCTCCCCTGAAGGGAGGATGATTAAGTAAGGATGTGACATATGAGATTATTTTCCAAGTGGAATGGAAAGTAGAAATACCTTTGTCTCTGGGCCACAACAGTAAGGTAAGATCATGCAGTCTCGTCAATATTCCGCAAAGCTTTGTTCTGTCATAGCCAATAGACTTTACAGCTAAGCCTCTGGTCAACCGGAAGTATGAATGGAAAATGAGTTGTCCTTCAGGATGCCAGGCCACACTACCACCAGGGGCCCTGTTACATCCTCCTGAAATTTGTGAAATGGCCCCTTTAATGGTTGACCTTCAAATGCTTTGGTTTGGACCAGAACATTCATTAAGTTGGTTATGCTGTCTACATAAAAAGTCAACTTCATTTCACACTTTGACTTATGCCCAGTAACTCTATTCACTATATCTCATCTGAGATTATAAGAGATACTCAGACAACAACATAATGTAGCAAATGGTACAATGCCCAGGAAATTAATAATATATACAGCCTCCAAAGATGAAGTTACCAGAAAAAATTAAATCCCTTGATAAAATATCCTTCTTGTGCACTTAAAAAATGTAAGTTCAAAATCAATTTTCTCTTTAGCCCAACTCAGTTAGAGGATATTACCTTAATCTGGGTTTCTTTAGCAGCTGTTTCATCTTGTGCTGTCTTCCCTGGCACCTCCAAAATTGTTATTTCAACTTTTAAAATGTGTGTATCTCTTTTCTACTCAGACTAAATAGGATATGAGGTTATCACATCACTGGCCTCATATCCATAAAACAAATCCTTGGTATCTATAGCCAAAATCCTAGGTAAAATTTATGATCCAGATCTCAAGACAACCCATACCTACAAAAGTATACCAAGGTCAAAGCTCAGTACTAGCTTGGAAAGAAGAGTAGACATAAAATATGAGATACAAGGGTGGAAAATGTCTTGGCATCAGGCCATTCAGTCTGGGAGCATAGTCTGAAGCTCACAGTCTGGGAGCTGAAATTCTTTTCCAACAGCAGTCACACTGAGAGTTAAATTGTTGTCATCACAAGTGTTTCCTACCCTTGGGGGGAAACACCTATCTCTATGCACTGCCCTTATCTCTCAGAACATTTAAGGCATTGCAGTCTCCCTGAGCCTTTTTCATTTTTATTTTTCACTCCTCGATTCCACATATTTGCAAGGTCTTAATTTTAACTGACCCTTGAAGCTCTATATATCTGATACCCTAAGCATAAATTTAGTAAACATCTTTCTCATGTCACTGGAAGGCTTCTTGTAAGTAGAGTTCCTCTCATTTTTAGCATGCAACTTCTCCAAGCAACATCTATTGCCTTTCTTTCCCTGCAATCTTATCTATGTCTATATTCTGGTAAGATGCCAAGTTCTTTTAGCACTACAGCACATACTGCTCCTAAGCCCCCTAACTCCTAGGAGCAGTTTCCCCATCAACCCCGGATGCATGTCAGCTAGAGAACTACTCTCAGCCAATTCCTGAGAGGCATAGTGATTCTCAGTGCTTCTTCTCACCTTCTGAATTTTTTAGATGCGTAGAAAACTATGCAAATGAAAAAAGATTATTAAGTCCAGGAAAAATGAAAAGTTATGCAAGAAAAAAAATATGATGGTAGTATACCAAGTGCCTAACAGTGATTTAGCCAAAATTTGTTAAATAAATGTACTGGAATAAAGGGAAAGTTTATTGGTATGGAGTATGATATAAAAGGGTTAAATTTCAGAGTAGAAAGCCATTAGACATAATCTTAATTTGAAAAAAAAATTTAAAAATGGCCAATAAGCATACTGTTTGGATATATGGAAGTAAATACTAGAACAGTAGCAGAAAATATTGAAAAATAATATTCCTTAAGAAGTGGCACTCAAAGGTGGGAAGGTGGGACATGTAACTGCTGTGTGTAGGGGAAGAGGGTGTGTGTTTAAGATGAGCCTTTAATGCTATCTAAATTTCTAAACCATATGCAGGTGCTGAAATAAAAATTAAAAGTTAGTATATAACATTATACAAACCAAACTAAGGGCATCCATTTTTCTAATATTTTGTTTTGCCAAGCCACATCACATCAGTTGCATAAACACATGATAAATGGAGCGCTGAGGCTTAATAGCTAAGCACACACCCACATATATTTAACATAGCATATATTTTAATTCTAAACAAAATAAGGGCAACATAATTATTTGGTTCCCCTCTCCAATTTTTATTCTCTTTGATATGTAATTTCTCATCCTTAAGCAGAAGAAATGTATATACAACATTCAATTTCCATTAAGCAAAAAATAAGTCATCTGGAAAAATTGTCTCTCAACCTAAACACTTCATGGAATCTTTACTTGATTGGGCTTCATAGTATGTTGAAGTTAAAAAGGAATAAGGAAAAGAAATCAAGATGGGTAACTGAATACCCCACGGAAGACTGGAAGACAATGTTTTTGGATTTGAGACAATAATATGATTGGACTATATTTGGAAGGAGTAGGTCTCATATGCAAATCTAATTGGCAACCTCCTGATCCTTATGAGGACTTCACACACACACACACGCACACACACACAAACTCTTTAGTCGTTTGATGTGTTATAGAATAAAGAAAGGGAGAAAGAAAAAGGAAAAAGGGAAAGAGGAAAGAAGGAAGGAAGAAAGGAGGAGAGGGAGGGAGGGAAGGAAGGAAGGAAGGAAGGAAGGAAGGAAGGAAGGAAGGAAGGAGGGAAGAGAGGAGGGGGGAGGGAGGGAAGAAAGGAAGAGAGGGAGGGAGAGAGGAAGGGAGGGAAGGGAGGGGGGGAGGGAGGAAAGAAGGGAGGGAGGGAGGGAGGAAGGAAGGAAGGAAGGAAGGAAGGAATCATTTCGATCTCTGGATGCAGGATATTATATCTTCTTTAAAGGGAGCTTGCTTTGTTGAAAATGTCAGCATAATTTTAGCCACTATCTATTTGCAGGTCAATTTTCTGTCCCATTAGTTCATGCCACTCCTGTGGTTACCGTTTAACGTGAAGAATTCTTGCTTTTCATTGAGTCTCTATGTCTTTCCTTTAAGGTTTACTGACATTTATATAGTATGTTGATGTACTCTGTAATTACAATGTAGATTTTGAGATTTCCAAATGAGAAGAAAAATAAAGGATTGGGAAAAAATAAGAAAGGCTAAACTAATTCTAACTTTTTAATCTCAGTAGAAAGTTGAGAAGTACATTTATCATGTATTTCAGCATAGTATATAAGAAATTTTTACAAGGGAATAGCAATCATAAACTTTTCTGCCTCATTGAGTAAATGCCAGAACCAATTGTAACTTGCTTCACTTATGAACTGAGTACATAACGACATGTTGATTTTATTTTTATTCTGAAATGGTCAAACAAGAACCAAACTTTGGATTGGACTTGGCAACATTTTCTTCCTGTATCTAATTATCTGGTCTATTGAGGCTAACTTTGGCCTGATGTCCACGGATTATTTTTGCCTGGAACATTGGCAGCCTGAGTTGCACTGCCTCTCGTGCAGCTGGTCCTCTTCAACCTGCTCCTGGTTGCTGGGCTGCTTTTGTGATAGGTAGCTGGCATGGGCAGCAGTCACCTGCACTGGCAGCATCCTAGACTTGAGGTCAGGACTCCCTTTCTGCTCTCCAGCTTCCCCGCCTGCTTTATTCCTCCCTGTGTTCTGGCCAGGTCATACTGTGTCATAACTATTTTAAAGAAAATTTTGAACATGAACATGAAAATATAGAGTACAAGAAAAATAAAGAGTCCAAGCACCCAGGTTTGGCATTTATCAACACTTTGACATATTTATTTCCCCTCTCTCACATTAACTACTTTATTAATTGTTTGTTTATTTACTTATTCATTTTTATTTATTTATTTTTTTTCTGAGACAGAGTCTCACTCTGTCACCAGGTTGGAGTGCAGCGGCGTGATCTCAGCTTACTGCAATCTCTGCCTCCCGGGTTCAAGCAATTCCCCTGCCTCAGCCTCATGAGTAGCTGGGACTAGAGGCGCATGCCACCACACCGGCTAATCTTTTGTGTTTCAGTAGAGATGGGTTTCACCCTGTAGGCCAGAATGGTCTCGATCTCCTGACCTCATGATCCACCTGCCTTGGCCTCCCAAAGTGCTGGGATTACAGGTGTGGGCCACTGCACCTGGCCTACAAGTTTTTTTTAAGTAAATCCTAGGTCCCGTGAAATTTGATCTTTACTTTAGGAAGAATCTCAAAATAATAAAAGTATTAGTAATATAAATGACATTTTCTTAAAACATACTATTACTGTACCTAACAAAAATACCAATAATTTCCTAATATATGCCCTATTATCATAATACCCTGGCTATTTTCTTTCTTTCTTTCTTTCTTTTTCTTTTCTTTTTTTTTTTTTTTTTTTTTTTTTTTTTGAGATGGAGCCTTTCTCTTGTTCTGTCACCCAGGCTGGAGTACAGTGGCGCCATCTCTGCTCATTGCAACCTCCGCCTCCTGGACTCAAGCAATTCCCCTGTCTCAGCCTCCTGAGTAGCTGGGACTACAGGCACCTACCACCATGCCTGGCTAATTTTTGTATTTTTAGTAGAGACAATGTTTCACCGTGTTGGCCAGGCTTGTCTCGATCTCCTGATCTCATGGTCCGTCCACCTCAGTCTCCCAGAGTGTTGAGATTACAGGCATGAACCACCATGCCCAGCCAGCTATTTTCAAATATGTCCAATTGTCCTAAAATTAGAAATAAAATTTGTTTGTTTTTATGAGATGCAATTGAGGCCTACTTGTGGATTTGATTGTTATCTCTTAAGTCACCTTTCAGTCTCTTAATTTACAGCAGTCCCAACTCCTTATTTTTTAAATACCATTGACATTTTAAGAAAAACAGTCATTTGTCTTATAAAATACCCCACATTCTAGATTTGGCTGATGACTTCTTCATGATCTTGTAATATGTGCTTTTCCCCCATCTTTCCAGTTGATTAGAAGTTAGAAGTAAAGACTCAATTCAGGTTCAACTTTTTTATTTTTCCTTTTTTTTTTTTTGGTGGGGGCAGGGGGTGACAGGGCAGAGTTAGCCAAGAAAACTTCCTAATTGGTGCTATGTAATTCATATAGCATTACATCAGGAAGCACACAATTTATTTTTTCTTTTAAGAATCCTGAGACTTGTCAGTAAGTGCAGGTGGTAAACTCCTTTATCAGTAAAGTCTCTTATCAGTCTTTCACCTAATGGTATCTCCAACCGTTAATTAATGCTATGGTCTGAATGTTTATGCCCCCTCAATATTCCTATGTTGAAATCTAATCATCATAGTGATGGTGTTAAGAGATGGGGCTTTTGGGAGGTGAGTAGTTTATGACAGTGGAGCTCTCATGAATGGGACTGGTGCCCTTATAAAGGAAGTTCCTGAGAGCTACCTTGTCTCTGTCCATCCTGTGAAGACGCAGCAAGAAGTCACCCTCTATGAACCAGGAAGTGGGTCCTCATTAAACACTGAATCTGCCAGCACCTTGATCTTGGATTTCCCAGGCTCCAGAACTGTAAGAAATATTTTTGTTTGTTTATGCACGACCCAGCATATGATATTTTGTTATAGCAGCTTGAATGAACTAAGATAATAACCATTGCCTGAGTCAGTTTCTGTCTTTTAATTGAAGAATTACAAAATTGTTTTTTCAACTTTACAATTTCTTCTGCATTTATTTGTGGAATGCTTTGGTTGAAAATTCTCCCTCATTCATTTGGTCTATTTTATTACCCTGGAACACATCTCAAACTGGAAAAGATGAATACTTATTTTTCCCCCTTTAACTATTCATTTTCAATATTAAGAGTTAGTTTACCATCCTCCAATTGTGACTGAGGGCTTTTTTTCTCTACTTTTGTCTTCATTTTCACTGGCATCTTTGTCTTCATGGCTTATGTCACTTACAAATTAATTATGTTTCCATATTCAATATTTTTCAATTAGGTGCAGTCTTTTCATGGGAGGAAGTTGGTGGGGGGGAGTTGCTAAAATGCTTTTCTATATTGGCCAATGAAAACCTCTCCTGGTTGGTTTCTATGTTCTTTTTATGCAAACCCATAAGAATTTGATAGCTTTCTTATCTTCTGGCATAAGATAGACAGGTTTATTTTGTACATTTTCTGTCTCAGAGCTGGAATCAGTCGTTTATCTAAAGAACCCAAGGCTCTTTTAGTGGGAAATAGTTCTTAGAAACCACAGTCTGGGCATTATGCCTGCTGCTTGAGCTTGGCTTGTCATTGCTTTTCGGCCTTTTTAACAAACAGAATTAAGAAATACATTTTTTAAAGAATAAAACATGAATTTCACTGATATTTCCCATTCAGATTTAGTATTTCTTAACCTCTTTGATTTTATAATTCTATTTTTTCTCTTATTCTAAATATCTAACAGTATCAACATAATTTTGTGTTTTATTCCACGGTAAAAATGTAATACTTTTAAACTAGTAATAGTTTTTTTTTAATTTTACTAACAATGAAATGACTAAATGAAATTTAAGATTCTTTCACAGTTTTTAGTCTTTAAGTTGCATGTAACTAGGGATTTACAGTCACTACTATTTAAAGTCAGGTAGAGTAAATCTTTTATCTGTAAGGTTTTTCTAGCAGCTCACTATATAGTAATATTCATTGGTTACAGTTGGTTTTCAATTTTTAACATCTTTCTTTCACTTGTTTGTTCTGTTTAGACCCTCAATGAATTGGATGATTCCTGTTCATATTAGTGAGGGTAGGTTTTCTTTACTCAGTCTACTGATTCAAATGATCATCTCTTCTAGAAATATGCAGAAAGAATGTTTTACCAGATATCTAGGTATCTTTTAACCAGTCTGTTGATGCCTAAAATTAGCCATCATAACCTTTTATTAAAAAGTGTGTCTTTTCATTTGTGATTATGAGTTTTAAAATGTATTATATACAGAATTATTGTATTTATGATTTTTAATTTTTTTATTCCATTAGTTTGTATATTCACTCATCATATTATATTTTTTTGATCATAGTGGATTTATATGATGTTTTAATATATTATGGAACTAATTCCCTTCATTCTTTTCTATTGTAACATTTTTCTGGTTATTCTTATTTACTTTTCCATATGAACTTTAGAACCAATTTGTATGGCTCAAAAAAGAAAGTATTAGCATGGTTATTAGAACATTAAATGTCTAAACTAGAAAGAGTTTAATATCTTGATGACATTAAATCTTCTGGTTTGTACTCAAGCTTTATTACAAAGTCATATAATTAAAATAGTATAGCTAGAACCAGAACAGATAAGCAGACCAGTAGAGCAAAAAGAGAATTCGTAAGTGGACTTCTGTAGCCATGTGACTTAGTATATGTTGTTTCAGTAACTTCAACCAGGAAGAGAATGAAGTAATTTTGTAAATGCTGTCAGGATAATTGGTCATTATATGGAGAAAAAATAAGGTTGGATATCTACCTCTTACCATATATTAAAATAAACTTTAAATAAGTAAAAATGTAAATGTAAAATCATGAAGAAGAAACACAAGATAACATCTCTGTGACTATACTCAGGAAAAAAAATCTTTTTTTAATTGGTGCAGAGTAGATATATATAGTTTTAGATACATGTGATAATATAATACATTTATACAATTTGTAAAGGTTGAATTGGTATATCCAACACCTTAAATATTTTCTTTATAATAGAATCACTCAAATTCTTTTCTAGCTAATTTGAAATATACAATAGATTATTATAAATCATAGTCACCCTAAAAGCACAAGCTGTGAAACGAAATATGCACATTTGACTATATCAAAATTGAGTTGTTTTTCAATAAAAGATCCCCTAGACAAAACAAATAAATAGAAGACAGGCTGAGAAAAGTATTTGCAATTTTTACAACTGACAAGTGTTAATATTGAGAATTCACAAAGAACTCCTAAAATAAGCAAGAAAAATACTGGAAACCTAATAGAAAATGTTAATGCATATACTTTTTAATCTAGCAATTTCACTCTTGGATGTAGACACCAGAAAGTTCCATCAAAACAGTGAGTGTGCCATATGCTCTCACAGTATAGCTTGCAGGAGCAAGGTAGAAACAAGTCACATGATCACTGCTAGTGGAATGGATACATCATATGAGGTATATACACAGAGTGGAACTACTGCTGTAAAAATCAGAAGCCATGAACTAGACTTCCTAGCTTTAATAGTCATCAAGAACATAATGTTGCACACAAATTGTAAGAAAGAGAATACAATTATAACTTTCATTTTTGGCAAAAAATGTATATGTATATAAAACTGATAAAATCACATCTACATTTTTCAAAGATCAGTACATATATGGAAAGTGGATTGGAAGAACATAAATTACAAATACTAGAGTGTGTGCCTATTAAAGGGATGAGGAAATGGAACTGGGCATAGGGGCTGGTGAAAAAATACTAATAAAGTATCACCAAACAAACATGAAGTCTTAGACAGAATGACCTGAATTAGCCACAATTTGAAGAGGGTGATTAATTCCATTCTATTCTCCCAAAGGGAAGAAAAAAGTAGCATTCCGTGTGTGTTTAGGAGGAGAGGCTGTGGTGGTCAATAAAAAAGCATAGAATAAAAATAATGACTTCATTATTTACTGTGTAAGGATGAGCGTATCCTGAAAGATTGACTCAAATATCCCCTCTCCCTTGCAGATTGGGCTGGTATTCAGCAGTTATGTACTGTTTTGGTAATTACAGACAGAATTCTGAACAATGGCGGTATATGTTTATACAGGCTGGGGCGTGCACTTTCCCTGTCACAGAGGCATCTCCATTGTGGAGACTGGAACATTAAATTGTCAGAATTTGATGATATTGAGCATTTAGATCATATAATGAATTCCTCTGTTCTGAAACCATATCTCCCTCATAACATCATTACTGGTTTGCCTGCATGAAAATACATATTAATTAGAAGAAAAAAAAACAGCTGTTGTAATGGACAGCCTTATTTTTTAGTGTAAATTAACATTGATATTATGGTTAACCTTTTATAAGACATCTTACACATACAAAGTTAAGAATGAAATCCTGGATCCTGATAAATTCATTAAAATGAGGTTGCTTTTTCTGTAAACTAATATTTAAAAATAAAAATTTTCTTTTTATTTTTTATTGATGCATAATAAATGCATAATAAAAATTAAAAGTTTCTTTTTATTTTTTATTGATGCATAATAAATGTACATAGTTTGGGGGTACATGTGATAATTTAATACATTTCTACCATTTGTATACCTGGGATATTCATGACCTTAAATATTTGATTTTTTCCTTTTTTTTTTTTTTCAGATGGGAGTCACACTGTCTCCCAGGCTGCAGTGCAATGGCACAATCTCGGCTCACTGCAACCTCCACCTCCTGGGTTCACCCAGTTCTCCTGCCTCAGCCTCCTGAGTAGCTGGGATTACAGGAACATACCACCACACCTGGCTAATTTTTTTGTATTTTCAGTAGAGGTGGAGTTTCACTATGTTGGCCAGACTGGTCTCAAACTCCTGACCTTGCGATCTGCCCACCTCGGCCTCCCAAAATGCTGGGATTATAGGCGTAAGCCACCGTGCAGGCCCCATTATTTGTCTTTTCTTTATGCTAAAACCATTCCAATTATTTCATTCTAGCTATTGTGAAAGATTATTATTATGAGTAGATTATTGTAAACTATAGTCCCCCTACTGATCTACATAACATGAGGTCTTATTTTCTCTATCAAATCATATGTTTGTGCCCATTAATCAATTTCTCTTTATGCCCTCTCCCCCTACATTAAAAAATGTTTCCTAGTTCAATTTCCATATTTATGAGAAGTACAAATTTGAATGATTAAAAACGGAATTTTCCATTGTTGAGGAAATCTTCCAATATAAAAAGAATTTTATTAATTCAACCATTGTCTGAAATGATTCTAAATTATTACAAGGTAATAATCAAGTTGCCCTATGCAGAGGCACACAAAACAAACCATGACCTCTGCCTTTACCTCCTGCATATTTAATTAAAAATAAAGAATGGTATTTGATCAATTGCCTTCATTCTTTTAGAGCCTTCTTCGAGTTGATATTTTAATTACAAATTTAACCATTTATATTTTAATCCTGCCCGAAATAATTTATGTGCTTCTCTTGCCATGTGAAATACAAACTAAGTCTCCAAGCTGAAATTTTCTTTCCCTTTTCCTAGAACATTCTTGACAGTGACTTAGTCTCTCAAAGAGGAAGATCCACAGGAGGTCTGAACGCTTGCCCTCTGAAGAGTGGTGCTTGGACCCGCAGCATCCCCATCCCCTGGAAGCTCCTCAGAAATTTGGAGTCTCCATCCTCACCCTAGGCCTGCTGAATTAGTCTTCATCTTAATAAGATCCTTGGGTGATTCACATGCACTATCTATCATTTGTAAATTCTATCAGGTGTAAATAGCTGTTTAGTTGTATATAGGAAATTGCTCTCCTCTAACATGATAGATGCAGATGTATATTTGAAACACCTAAAAATGTGCCCTTTTGAGGAAAGTATTAGCTCTGTTCTACAGAAAATTGTGGCTAGAGATATGAAGGGATTTGTTTAAAATTACATTGTTAATAACTCCAAGACCACAGAGAGAACATAAACATCCTGCCTTGACATGGAATTCTTTCTACTGTGCTGTAACTGGTCTTTCATTCTTGCGGAGGGCAAATTAGGCTAACTGAAACTCCAGTTACATTCTTTTCTATCAAGCCTATAGGGTATACAGTGTACTAAACTCTAAATTTGAATACTGTCAAAATTCATGGAAAAATAAAACCGCATAATCCCAGCACCTTCACACAACTTCTCTTTTTAATTGGTCAGTTTTAGTTTTTGGCCTTATGTATCACATATATTTATGTAGAGACAAGTACTAAAACTTTAACTCCAGCCCCTCAAAATCTATTCTTCAAAAGATAGTGGTAGCATGAAGTTCACTGGATTCACACTGGGACAGATGGATAACAATGCTAGGGAAAGGGAGAGTCTTCAGTCCCGCAGAGTAAACATCCTGCCTGCAGCCAAAACTTAGATTTAGAGCTTATCCTTGATCACTGTGATATCTATGTCATATCCACATGGACATTCTCCTTCTTCAGTCTTGCACATCATTTCATTTTACTTTGGTTCTAAAAGTAATAAGAGAAGGTAATGTTTGCAATCACTTTGATTAGCCTTTCATCTCCAGACTTCAAAAACTATGTGATATTAACAAAAAAGAAATAGGCTTACTCGAAGATTTCCTCTCCCCTCAAGCAATCGTCCTACATATTTTCCAGGGGAACATGGATTAGAAGAGTGGTTTTTAAACTGTTGGCAAGAAACAATGAGTTGGGCCTGAGTCTTTTCACCAACTGTCTCACTCCTATCAAAATAACTCAGATCTATGCATTTTATTATACGTTCCACATCTATCTTAAAACTTTTAAAAATATTTTTTATAATTTTAGACATTTTTATGACTGTTTTGGTAATGGAGCTTTGATGTGGTGTGTGTTCAGAAAGAGCAGGAGTGGGGAGCTAAGATGGCTAGCTAGATGCAGCCAGGAAGAGCTTCTCCCACCAAGTGACCAGACCGAGAAGACTGGCACACTTCAAACAGATCTTTGGAAGGAAGGAACTGAGAGTGGATGGAGGGAGGACATAGACCCTGGGCTGGAAGGAGAGGAAGGTGGAATTCTGCAAAGGGCTGCCAAGCACGAGGACTCGTTCCTGGCCTCCAGAAGCTTAAAGCTAAATAGATAAGAAGTGGCCCACTTTTACCACAGACCTCTGGAATCCTAGCTTCAGGAGACCCCACAACTGTCATAGACATTTAAGGTGAGAGGGAGAGCTGTTTGTATAGGTGGCAGGGACAGGACTCCAGCTTGCGCAGAGCTCAGAGGGTTTGGTGTGGGAACAGCTGTGGTGGAGTATGGCAAGGGAAGCCCATGACCAAACGCTCACCACACTCCTCTAGATGGCTCTAGCCTTTGCTGACTGTCAAATCTTGACAGAGCAGAGCACTCTTTCCCATTGGACAGAGCCAGTCTGGGTGATACGAGCTCCTCCCTCTCTGCAGCCTCTTCTGCGGTCACTACCCAGTTGCATCTGCTTGTAGCCCAGTCTCAGATGCCCACTGGGGTGCTTCCTGATGGCTGCTGCCATAGGTCTTTTACCACCAGACCTCGCCTAACTGTTGGAGAGATCCAGCAGATGGGTCCCAGCCAAGGCATACCCATGCACCCATAGCCTCCCCCACTGCAGCCTGTCCACATGACCCGCTGACACACATCCACAGCCTCACCCTACCACCTGGCTGTAACTCACATGTGTGAGCATTTGTCACCACTCTGTCCTGACCAGTGCACATGTGTATGAATGCAGACCCCTCTGCCACCTCCTGATGAAGTGCTTTGGCCAGCATCCACCATTACGATGTTATTGCCAACACATTGGGAACACCTCAGCACCTCCAGTGTAGCAGGTGCTTCACCTTGAGGGGCCAGAAAACAAAGCTGTGGCCCTGGTACTAGCCACCCAGGGTTACAGAATGCAGCCAGAGTGCTTAGCTGAGTCCTTGCTCCCTGAAATCTTCCAGAAGCAAAGCTAGTCAACGGAACTTGAAACCACCTTTGCAAAATTATAACTGAGGAAATTATGACCGTGAAAGAAATCAGACCTAACTGACTCTATCTTGCTTCCAGCACTTATGCTGTCCTCATTCATTCCTGGGCACAGGCAGAATTAACTTTGGGAAGGAATTCAGTTCATGGTTTGACTCTGAAACAAAATTGATAATAGCCCTTTCCCAAAAAGACCCCCTTCTTGCCTGGGGCCCAGTCTGCCTTTGCAGGTCTAACAAATTAGTTAAAAGATTAGAAATTACAAGTTAGGGATCATGCAGCCTCTGACTCCAAGACTCTGAACCCCCCAAAATTGCTCCTGAAAATAACATCAGTATTGTAAATCCTAAGACCAGTGCTTGAGATATTTTGTAGACCCTGCACTCAGTGGATCAGCTGACATCACCCAGACCAGTAATCTGGCCCAACCAGTTCTGCCATCACACCCACCCAGGAACAAAAGACATTAAGAAGACATAACTTCGACCCTCTATGATTCTATCTCCAACCTGACCAATGAGCACTCCCCACTTCCCAAGTCTCTACCCGCCAAATTATCTTTAAAAACTCTGATCCTCGAATGCTCAGGGAGACTAATTTGAGTAATAATAAAACTCCAGTCTCCCACACAGCCGGTTCTGCTTGAATTACTCTTTGGCCATTGCCGTTTCCTTGTCTTGACAAATGGGCTCTGTCTAGGCAGTGGGCAAGGTGAACCCACTGGACAGTTACAAATCCACCTAATATCACAGTAAAACCCTCAAGGGTATTAAAGAATATAAAAGCAAAAAACTCCATTCAAAGGATAGGAATTTCAGTGATTAAAGGCATATCAACAAACACAGATGAGAAAGAACCTATGCAAGAACTCTAATAACTCAAAAAGCCATAGTGTCTTCTTATCACCAAATGACAACACTAGTTTCCCAGCAATGGTTCTTAACCAGACAAAATGGCTAAAATGACAGAAATGACAGACATAGAATTCAGAATCTCGATAGGAATGAAGATCATTGAAACTCAGGAGGAAGTCATAACCAAATCCAAGGAATCTCAGGAATCCAATGAAACAATATAACAGTTGAAAGATAAAATAGCCATTTTAAGAAAGAACCACACTGATAGACAGAGCTGAAAAACTTACTAAAAGAATTTTATAATGCAGTCAGAAGTATTAACAGCAGAAGAGGCCAAGCTATGGAAGGAATTGCAGAGCTCAAATACGGGTTTTTTAAATCAACTTGGACAAAATAAAAATGAATGAAACCTCTGAGAAATATGGGATTATGTAAGAGACCAAACCTATGACACATTGGCATTCCTGAAAGAAAAGGAGAGAGAACAAGCAACTTGGAAAACGTATTACAGGATACTGCTCACAAGAATTTTCCCAATCTCAGTAGAGAGATCAACATTCAAATCCAGAAAATGCAGATAAACCCTGTGTGATACTATAAAAGATAACCATCTCCAAGACACAGTCATCAGATTTTCCAAGATCAATGTAAAAGAAAAAAATATATATTAAAGGCATCTAACAAGAAGGGACAGATCACCTACAAGGGAACCTCAAATTAACAGCAGAACTTTCTGCAAAAACCCTAAAAGCCAGAAGACAATGAGGGCCTCTGTTCAGTATTCTTAAAGAAGAGACATTCCAACCAAGAATTTCGTATCCAGCCAAACTAAGCTTCATAAGCAAATAAGAAATAAGATCATTTTCAGACAAGCAAATGCCAAGGAAAGTTGTTACCACCAGACCTACCTTACAAGAGATCATTAAGGTAGTGCTAAACATGGAAACAAAAGACCATTACCAGCTACCACAAAAACATATTTTGGTGAAACGATTATTGATACTGTAAAGCAACTACACAATTTTCAATAAATGGTGCTGAAGAAACTGGGCATCCATGGACAATAAGGAAAACTTGACCTATATCTCACACTTTATATAAAGTTAACTTATACAAAAATGAAGCATAAACTTGAACATAAAATGTAAAATTTTAACATTTTTTTGTTTATTTATTTTTAGAGACAGGATCTCACTCTGTCACCCAGGTTGGAGTACAGTGGCTTGATCATAGTTCTCTGTAACTGCAAACTCCTGGGCTCAAGCGATCCTCCTGCCTCAGCCTCTTGAATAGCTAGGACTACAGGTATGTGTCACAACTCCCATCTAAGATGTTTTGTAAAGATGAGGTCTTGCTGTCTTGCCCAGTCTGGCCTTGAACTCCTGGCCTCAAGTGATTCTCCCTCTTTAGTCTCCCAAAGCTGTGGGATACAGGCATGAGCCACTGCAGCTGGCTGAAATTTTAACATTTATTGAAAAGAACATAAGAGAAAGTATGTGAAACCTGGGACTAGTCAAGGTTCTTCTTAGACTCAACACCAAAAGTATAATTTGTAGGAGAAAAAACTGATAAATTAGCCCTCATCAAAATTAAGATCTTTGATCCTTCAAATATCCTGTAAAATAACAGAAGAGAAAAGTTACAGACTCAGAGAAAATATTTCCAAGTCACATAACTGGCAAAGGCCTCATATTTAAAAGTGCATGAAAAGATGTTTAAAATCGTTAGCAATTAATAAAATACAAATTAAAATCACAATGAGATATCACTGCATACATATCAGAATGGTTAAAATTAAAAATAGAGGCAATACCAAATACTGGTGAGGTTGTGAAGAAGCAGGATCACCTATATATTGTTGTTGTAAAGGTAAAATGATAAAGCCACTCTGAAAAACAGTTTGCAGATAAATAAAAAACTAAACATGAAACTATCATATAGCCCAGCATTTGTACTCCTGTCTATCCCAGTGAGATGAAAACTTACGTTCACATAGAAACCTGCATGCAAATGGTCATACTAGCTTTATTTTTAATAGCAAGAAAGAAGAAAAATCCCAGATGTCTTTTGATGTAACAAACTCTGTTATACTATAGAATGTTACTTAAGCATGAAAATAAATGAACTACTGGTACATGCAACAATTTGAATGAATTTCCAGAGAATTATGCTGATTTTAAAAATTCAATCTTGGCTGGGTATGGTGGCTCATGCCCGTAATCTCAGCACTTTGGGAGGCCAAGGCAGGTGGATCATGAGGTCAAGAGATTGAGACCATACTGGCCAACATGGTGAAACCCCCATCTCTACTAAAAATACAAAAATTAGCCTGGCAGGTGTAGCTGGGACTACAAGTGTAGCCCTTGGAGACTGAGGCAGGAGAATCGCTTGAACCCAAGAGGTGGAGGCTCCAGTGAGCCGAGATCAAGCCACTGCCCTCCAGCCTGGAGAGAGAGAGCAAGACTCTGTCTCAACAAAGAAAAAAATTAATCTTAATAAGTTTATACTATACAACATTCTTAAAATGACAAAATAACAGATATAGAGAACAGATAAATAGTTTTCAACTGTTAAAGAGGACAAAGGAAGGAGACAGTATGAGGGAAGGGGGTGTGGCTGTAAACAGGCAATACAAGAGGTCTCTGTGGTGATTAAAATGTGCTATATACTGCTATACTGGTGTTTATATTGTACTATAGTTTTAGAAGAGATTACTGTTTGGGGAATTTGAGTAAAGTGTGTATGGGATCTCTATTATTGCATATGAATCTATAATAATCTTCAAATTAAAAAGTTAATTAAAATCAAAGTAAAAAATCAAATAGCATCTATGTTGCCATGTAATTTACATAAGCACAAAAACACAGAAATTAGTACTACTGGATACATCACGTTACTGAAATTTTATATATACATACATAGTACATATATAGATAATATATGTATTATGTTATATATACATATACATCATAGATTTATGTTGTGTATATGAAGTGTGTATATAGATATGAATGTGTGTTTATACACAGAGATAGAAATTTTAGATATATTTATACACACATGCATATGTACATGCATATACATATACATATGATGGTCTGGAAGCCAAGGGTCTTTGCAAATGGGGTGGCAGTTGGTACGGGGAGAAAGTGCCATTACCCAAAAGTAAATATTTTCCACTTCTCTCTCCAGTATCCTTAACTTTCACCTCTTGGATGAACTACCTATGAAGCATATATTCAACACTGACTCTCAGAGTTCCCCAGTAGAATTAAGCTCTGGTTGATCATGCACCCTTTATTAACTGACTTTCCTTTCTTTTCTCAGTTTCCCATTTTTCAGCTGTTTTTTCCTAAAATCATCACCTGCCAAACTTCTTGCAGTGAAATCCTTGTATGAGGGTCTCTGTTTCTGAGGAATCCAAAATAGGGCATTTATTCTATGAATCTAAGGGTTAAGTTTGATGGGTTTGGAATGGTCTCTTCTCCCTCTGCTTGTTTCTGCATTTCATATGTCCTTATTAGACCTTGAGAGTATGAACTGTGAGGTCCCATTCTTTTTTCCCATTTGCTTTGACCTAACAAGTAATGGATAAAGTACCAGTCTAAGCATTCAGGGTTCTAGTCTAATTCCCCACACCCATCCCCTTTATTAAGTCCCTGAACTTAGCCCATACAACCTGGGTCTGCTTTTTTCTTGGTTAAATATGAATGACGTAATCTGCCTTACTATCATTGCAGATTTTTTATGAGGATAAAATATAAAAGTGTTTGAGGAAGAATAAAACATGGGGAAATGTTAAAATTTTTTACCTTTATTCACAGGGAAAATTCGCTGAAACCCCACTGCCCTGGTGTGACTGGCAGCAAAAAAGAAAAAGGCTCTGAGTCATCCATTTAACCTTCCCTTCAAGGTTTGCTCAGCAATCTAGCAGCGCCAACTGGCTTTTGTAAGCAGTGTGAGTCTGGTTGTACTCAATCATGTTAGGGACATCAAGATATTGAATTCCCTTTCCACAAACCCTGCCCCAGAATTATCTTGGGTTCAGTGTAAGCCAACAGAGAAGCTTCAGTTCTGTAAAAAGCAGTCCCATGTTCATGTGATGGCTTTGCGTGAATTTCTAACAAAGCGACCTGAGGTTTAGATATTTTCTTCTTCTTACATTCACTGAGAGATATGTATTATTTTCCTTCTCTTTAAATTCAAGGAGAAAATGTTACACAAGGCCAAGAATGCTTATTATCAGATATTTATTTTTCACATAGCTTCCCCCTGCTGTGGTTTCATGTAGAAATGATGAAGGAAACGATCTGGCATTTAACTAACTATAACAAAGCTCTCTCTTTTTGGCTGAAATGGCATAAATCCCTTGAAATAAGGAAAAGCTTTAGGAGTAAAGAAATGACAGATGTTTGATGTGTCAAGTAAGAAGCTGGAACTGTAAAGCATCTTCCCACCCTTCAAAATTCTGTGTTTCTACATTTTCTAAGAGGCAGTAGTAAGGATATTCCCAAAGGCGTTCATATTTTACTCTTTCTTGTGTGTTTTGTTGTTGTTGTTTTGGAGACAAAGTCTCACTCTGTTGCTTAGGCTGGAGTGCAGTGGTGCCATCATGGCTCACTGCAGCCTCAACCTCCCAGGCTCAAAGTATCCTCCCGCCTCAGCCTCCCAAGTTCCTGGGATTAAAGGTATATGTCATCACAACTGGCTAATTACATTGTACCCTTATTAAACGGCTCTGTGGTCTTCAGCAAGAGACTTAACCCTTGTGAGCCTTCATTTGGAAAATGGGAATAATATAAATGATATCTACCTCATGAGTAAAAATTTTTAGCTTCCACCACATAGCAGGCTTTCAACAAATGTTGACTGCTGTGATCATTATCATCATTGTCATTATAATTAATATTGTTCTTTCAAAAGTAATGTTATGGTCATTAGTGTTTTCTTCTTAGAAGATGTACAGATATTAACTAATACATTTCCTTTCTTTAAACAACAGATTATTTATTTGCTTCCAATGATATGGAGTGCTGGTTCATTTGAGAATCTATCTCACTCCATAGAAAGAGAACATTCCATAAACGTCCTCTGAGTCACCAATTATTTCCCTGTAACGCTTGACACTAACAATCAATACCAAGAAAAAATGCCTATGTCTGTTTCACTAACATCATTTTTAGTTTCTTAGAATCTGTGTTCAGTACATAAGAGCAGATTCTTAATAAAGCAGCCATAAATGGTTAAGTACACTAATTTCTTGCCAGTTTTCAGGATTTGAAGTGTACTCTTAAAATATATCATTAATAAACTTCATTTTTAATAGTTTTAGGGTTACAGAAAAATTGAGACAAAAGTATAGAGCATTCCCATGCCCTATCAGCCCTCCCATCCCTTAATTTCCCGTATTATTAACATCTTGCATTAGTGCAGTACATCTGTTACAATTGATGAGCCAGTATTCATAACTTATTATTAACTAAGCTTGCAGTCTGTATTAGGGTTCACTCTTTGTTTTGTACATTCTGTGGAATTTGACAAATGTAAATTATGTGTATCCAGCATTAAAGCATCATACATAATAGTTTCACTGCCCTAAAATTCCCCTGTGTTCTATTCATCTCTCTTCTCCCTCTCCCTCCCAAAACCCCTGGCAACCACTGATCAGTTTACTGTCTCCAAAGTTTGACCTTGTTCAGAATATCATATAAGTGGACTCATACAATATGTAGCTTTTTTCTGATTAGCTTTTTCCACATAACAATATGCATTTAAGTTTCTCCATGTCTTTTCATAGCTTGATATCTTGTTTCTTTTTATTACTGAATAATATTCCACTATGTAAATGTACCACAGTTTATCTACTCACCTATATAAAGACATCTTGAGTTGCTCCCAAGTTTTGCCAATTATGAATGTATCAGGTTATTCTTGCACTGCTATAAATATCTGAGACTGGGTAATGTATTAAAAAAAGAGGACTTATTGGCTCATAGTTCTTCAGGCTTTACAGCAAGCATGGTGCCAGCATCTGTTCAGCTTCTGATGAAGACTCAGGAAATTTTCAATCATGTAGCAGGAGAGAAAGAGAGAGAGAGAGAGTAGAGGTGGAGGTGCCACACACTTTTAAATGATTAGATCTGATGGAAACTCACTCACTATCACAAAGATACCATCAAGCCACAGGGAATCTGCCCCCATGACCCAAACACCTCCCACCAGGCCACCACTATTAGCATTACAATTCAACATGAGATTTGGATGGGGACAAGCATCCAACTATAGCAATGAATAAAGCTGTTATAAACATTCGTGTGCAGGTTTTTGTGTGGATATAAGTTTTCAACCCAATTGGGTAAACACCTGTGAGTGTGGTTGATGGATTACTCTTACATATGGTAAGATTAAGTTTAGCTTTGTAAGAAACTGCCAAACCGTCTACCAAAGTGGCTGTGCTATTTTACGTAACCCACAACAATAAGTGAGAGTGGCTGTTACTTCACATCCCCATCCAGCATTTCATGTTTAGGATTTTAGCCATTCTAATGTGATGTGTTGTGATATCTCATTGTTATTTTAATTTGCAGTTGCCTAATTAGCTATAATGTTGAGCATCTTTTTGTATGCTTATTTCTCATCTGTACATCTTCTTTGGTGAGATGCCTGTCTAGACCATGTGTACTTTTAAAATCAACAAAATAATAAAACAATAGTCATAAACCACCTACAAAGAAGACTACACTCTGAAAAGTACATTCTCTTTTATAAAATGGCTCACAGGACAGTTGGCAGGAGAATACTCCAATCAAAGGAAATAGCATAGACACAAAAGCAAGCCTGGGTGTTCTCACATTAAAGAGTTGGATTTTTCTTGAGAATAGGATGCACAGGTAATATAAGTAGGAGATGGTGCTTGAAAAGAAGGCCAAAGGCAAATGCAAAAGACATTGAAAAAGTGTAAAGATTTTATCCTACAGTAATCAGAAACCACTAAAGAATTTTGGACAAAGTTTTCTTATTTCTATTGTTTTAAATAGATTCATATTTGTGTGTTAAGACTATTCTGATAGCAATGTGTCAGATGCATTAACGGAAGCCCAAGTTAGGCGTACAGAAACTAATAAGGAGCCTATTGGAATAACTTAAATGAGACCAGCAAATAAGAACTTAAGCAGTGGCAGAAAGGATGAAGGAGAGGAGCGGTCATTTTCAAGAAATGTTAAGGAAATGAAATTAACAGGCCATGTGGAGTCATTCTAGATGAGGATAGGGTAGAGAAAGAAATATAGAACAACTTCCAGTTTCTGACTTGGGCAATTCAATTAATGACAATGTCGTTTTCTGATATAGAGTGTTTAAAGTAGAAAAACATCAGGAAAAGAGAATTCATTGAGTCTTAAACATGTTGAGTTTGGAATATTCAAACAAAGCTATCTAGTAATTTATAAGATATAGCATTTTGGAGCCCAGAAAATGAAGTTTGAGCTAAAGATAAGGTTTGGGGCCATTAGCTCGTTGATGGGATTTACTAGGGAGTATACATTGAGAAAAAGGGGACCTAAGATGAAGCCCTGAAGAATACCAACCAATATTTACAAAGAAGGCAGAGGAAGCAGCTCAAGTAGGAAAAAAAAAATCAGGGAGAGTGATATGTAAGCCAATAAAGAAGAAAGTTTTAAGTGGAGGAAATAATCAACATGGCACTGTAAAACCTGCTTCTAGTGAATTTATTAACTAGAAGGTCACTAAAGACCTCAGCAGGGGAATTTACAATAGACTGAAGTGTGAAACGGATTCATTGCTGAATCTTTACCTAGCGCAATGATCGTTCCCTCCTAAGTGTTCAGTAGATATCTATTGGATTATTGCGTGATAAATCTTTTTCTAGGTCACATTACAGACAATGAGCAGAGGAAGTGCTGTTCTTTCTTCTCAGTGTGATTCTTAGTGATTCTCATTCTCTGATCTGTGAAGTTGCCTGGAAGACTAACAGTCTACTAATTACAATCACACTCACTCAGCTATACCCTCTAAGTTCCATGATTCTACTCAATTCGTCTTGCCAGGGTTTTTAAACAAAATTCCTTTGTTTGCCAAATATATATATTTTATACACTTTAAAATACTTTAAATTTTTTTCAATTGTGTTAGAAATCACAAACATAAAATTTACTATCTTAACCATTTGTACGTGCACTGCTGATTAGTATGAAGTGTATTCCTATTATTGTGCAACAGATATCTAGAACTTTTTCATCTTGCAAAACTCAAACTCTATACCCATTGAGCAGCAACTCATTTCATCCTCCACCCAGTGCCTGGCAACCACCGTTCTACTTTATGTTTCTATGAGTTTGTGTTCTTTAGATACCCCATGTAAGTGGATTTATACAGTATTCGTCTTTTTGTGACTGGCTTATTTTACTTGGCATGATGTCCTCAAGATTTATCCATATGGTATACTATAAAATACACCTACCTGCTTTTAAACAATGGTTTCAGTGTTTTCCTCAAAAAGTTCTAATAATCCAACAACACATATAAATCATATAATTTCCAGGTAAGTAGGAGTCGTGAGGGCTGACCTATCTATTCTGCAAGTCTCCTTAACAGGGCAAAATTCATTCTTCTTATTAGAAATTATTTCATGATAGGGAACCCACTAACTTTGAGGGTGCATACTCCATTTTTCAATAAACCTCACCATTAGATGCTAACATTGCTCTACTCTCTGAACTGTTCTGGGGATGCATTGATTGAGATCCTAGCATTTGACAGAAACAAAGCAAATATATAATGTCAGTCTAGGGTACTTATTTTCCTCAAAACCTTCTGATGTTCTCCAGGTCACCTTTGTCCTTCTGGCAACTAGCCATTTTATTCCTTGTAGCCTTTAACCATGGTTAATTATTAATCATCCCACAGGAGATGCATGAAGTAACAATGTTTTGGTTCGACTCTCTGGTTTTAGGGGATGAAAAGAGGGAGAACTGTAAAAGGGGAGTGTTAGAATTCATCCCCAAAGGCCAGAAACCACGTCAAAGAAGTCTGGTATCTGCAGATGAGAGTTTCCTCTCACACGACTAGATTTTACAATAATTGAGTTCTCAGTTTCCAACTTGGTACAATTGCAATCTCCTAAAGCATTTCGGAAATAGAAAACCTGAAGCATATCTCTGAACATTTTTATTTGCAGTTTAGTAAACAGCAAGTCTGAAAGTGAGAAAGGATAATGCCTCACAAGCAGAAGATGGGAATAATCCAGTCATTGTGCTTATACCTGCACTTCTCAGCTGTGCCGCAAGTGTTCCAGTAAAAACTGGGTTGATCTGAGCTGATGTGTTTCTTCCTTTTGGCCAGGTGCAAAAGTCTGGAGTCCACTTCAGACGGCAATCATGTTTAGTTATTTTTATAAGGGTTGAAAAAAATAAGCACTAAATCTTTCCTTCAAACTTGAACTGGTCCTCAAAACAATTTTAGGAATTTCCAAAGGATCTTATTGCCTTAGTTTCTACTTGTTCCCATCTTGGTTACTAGACACTCTTAGTCTTAAATTTAAAAGAAAGATACTTTGAGGACGATTTTATCAGCTCTCCCTATGGAACACGAGAAAAAAAAAATCCATTATTATTTTGCATCCGGCTTACCTAAAATATTTTTCTAAATTTTTGGTAGGCAGGTATTCCCTTTCCACCATAGATGGCCTATGGCTAAGATTTACTGAGATCTCCACTTTTGGAAAACTTGCAAGTATAAATTAAGATTCATAAAAATTCCTGGGTATGGAAGATGCTAACAGTTGAATTCCACTCTTCCATCTACTCAGATTTACTTTATACTCCTGGATACCCTTCATAACTGCTCCTGTTGCCCAGGCATCCAGGGTTAGGTGAGGAAGCATGACCTGGATTTTCACCAAACTGCATGAGGCAGCTCTGACCTAGAGCAGACTCTCTATCCTCAGGCCCTCAGTAATTTTTAGTTACATCCTCTCAGCCATCTGACTTATATGTGAGGCACAACTACACAAAAATAGCAATTCTTGACACTTTTATAAAGATCACATTTACAAAGTATGTTGCCATGTATTGCCTTAATACAGCTATCTGAGGTAATCAGGCCTGGAAACCCAGCCAGGTTTTATAGATAAGGAAACCAAGGATAAGTAATCCAAAAACTAATAGGAGCGTGAAGTTGAAACCAGAGCCTTGGTTTTCTGACTGCCCATTGTGGATTCCCCCTCTGGTTTTCTAGGAAAGCCCTATGGTGAAGGCCATATTGCTCTCAATATTTCTTCTTTCTTTCAGCTGCCTTTCTTAATATCCCTCATTCCCATCTGTCTTTTCCTCATCCAATCTCCTTCTGACTCTCTGAAAGTCTCTGCCCTGTGATAACTAGTTCAGAACCACCCTTTCTAGCCACTTTCTGAGGCTCCCTGAGCTGCAGATTTTCCTGAGCTTCAGAAACCTCTCATTCTCTCAATGCCCGGCTAGACTGTTGCAATTTCTAATTATAAGGAGCTGATGGGAGATAATAGTTTAGTGCAGTGATTCTCAGTCAGGGTGGTTTTTCTCCCCAGGGGATGTTTGGCAGTGTCTGGAGACATGTTATGCTGCTGGCTTCTATCGGGTGGAAGCCAGAGACGCTGCCTGACATCCTGCAATGCACAGGACAGCCCTCTAAATACTAAGTCGAAATACTTCGTGCCAAATGTCAATAGTGGCTCCAACGTCAAGGTTGAGAAACCTTGGCTTAGAGCAATAATCCATCCTACAATGTTTATTACAAGCATTTCCCCAAAGGAGCAACCAAACCCAAGACTTTCTGTCATTATGGTGGCTAGAGAAGATAATAGGTTTCAAAAAGGCATGTACAAAAGGGTGGGATGGGTCCATTAATCAAGTCACAGAGATAAGAGCCTACTTTGAGTGTGTTAACTGATCATTATTGACACAGTAAAGTCACATAACTGCTTTGTGTCAATATAACTAAGACTTGTTGTGAGAGGAAGGCAAAAAAGAACAGGAGCACAGAATTCTCAGAATCACTGAAGGTTTGGTGTGAGTATGATCCACAGCAGGTCTCCTGCTTTGAGAGGTGAGCTTGGGGCAAATGTGTCCCAAACAATAACTTAGGATTATTAAGTAATGGAAAACAGACTTAAGAATAAAATACACTGAATTTTTTGATGTGGTATCCCATGGTGGGTAACACATGTCAAAGCAGTGGGTGTAAATGTGAGAATCCTGATCTGATCTTTCTAGTTCTGTCAGAGCCATGGACCTTCTAATTCCATTTCTTCTGTCAAAAACATTTTTACATTCATTGGGATCTGTGTCATATAAATTTTTAACCAGCAGTACAAAATTTCATTTTATCTCAAGGACAAAGAACAACTTGCTCTCAGCTACAAGCTTCCTTCCTTCCATCTCTAATATCATCAATTCTGTTCTTGGTTCCTCCTCTTCAATAATGTGGGACTCACCGAAAGAACAAAGAAGTCCTTTGACCCATTGTCCTCCCAACCACTTCCATGTTCATGACGTATATTTATGATATTTTGAGTAAGTTATAATCACTTAATTCCAACATGAGTTTTGAAAGAACATTTTCCTTAGACTTCTTAGTTTCCAACTCCAGTTCTCTTAACCTTAAGAAATCCTTCCATTCCACTTAGCTAAATCCAAGGACCCCTCTTCATTATCTACTTTCTCATCCCTTGTTTTTCACTGAGACTTTTCTATACCCTCTACTTGGGCACTTTCCAGCTGCCAAGGCACTGTGTTTTTATCTTTTCTCTCTTACTGTTTTTTATGTTAACAAGAACATTACATGTACTTACATCACTTCTTTTCCTTTCTTTTATACTGTAGGATTAGAACTATATGAAGTTCTGAGGACATAAGACCAGTTACAATCTTTTTCATCTACTGAGATAAATGGGCCTGAGCTCTCTTGGTGTTTCTTCTTTCCATAATCAATTGTGATTCTTTCCATAATCAACTGTGGCAAAACTCTCTCTCTTTTTCTATGTCTCTCTCTCTCTCTCTCTGTGTGTGTGTGTGTGTGTGTGTGTGTTTATAATTATCAGAAGAAGAGAGAGAAAGCAGGAAATTATTTTCAAGTATTTAAAGGTGATAGAAGTTCTTTTTCTTAGATAACATGCTATCTGGACCACTGGCTAGTGTAGTACATAAAACATAAAACAATTTCCCCTTAGTCTTTCATTTCAAAGTTCAAAACTTAAGGATCATACTAAGAAAAGAGGGGTTTGGGGCTTTATTAGTTGCAACTTACTCTTGGGGTCTCTGCCAATGGTTGGCCTTTTTTTCCTTTGGCAAGGAAAAACATTTTGTTATGCTTGGAAAATCCTTTTGCTGTCAGCAGAAGAATAGTCAATAGTTCAGAGAAAGATAAAGGGAGTAGAGAGAACTATGTGACAGAACATTTTTCTTGATTGTTTTCAAAAATGGAAGGATAAGAGGTATTCAAAACCAGAAAAAATGAAGTACCATTTTGACCTCCACAAAGCAGATGCCACATCTATTTTACTTTCCCACTGATCGTAGTAAAATATTCTAGACCTGGTGAGTGTGAAATAAGTATTGTGATCTGACTCTTTTGTCCTGAAAGTCTAATTAACATAGTCAAATAAGAACTTCATGTGAAAGTGCACATATTGCCTTTGTAATAAATTACTATTTAGAGGTTAAATGAGTCCGCCCAGTAGAAATGTACATAGTGGCTTTAAACCTTTCAGAATACTGCACCCTAGTGAGTATTTGTTAAAAAGACATCATGGCCTGAGCACTTTGAGGCACAAGCCAATGTCAGAGTCAGAGCCTGTAGGCCACGCTAGCAGTGATGGCAGTGATGGTCATGTGTGGCAGGGAACAGGAGAGGCGAGAGATCTACCAGGGAGCCTGTAACAGAAGACCATAGACCTGAACTTCAGAAACCAAAGCTTGGCATGGAATAACCATTTAGCAGAAGTTTCTCTGATGACCTGCTAGATTTTGTGGACTTAGCTAGGCCCAGGCCTAAGCTCTGGCAAATTCCAGTGATGACCCAGGTCCTCTATTTTGGAAGCCAGGGACTAAGATAAGTGACTGAAAGGCACTGAGCAAGAAGCTGGCCTAACATCTGATGGTAAAAAACCAACCAACCAAACTGACGTCATATGTACCGTCAGATCCTGCCCAGTTGGGTTGGATGGCTACTTAGAAATTCTCTGCCTTCCACACATCACCTTCTTCTTCAAAGAAATTACTCTTGTTCTAAGAGAAATTTCTCATCTCCTTTGAAGCTTTATGATTATCCTGCCTACAAATCAAAATTGTTGTGGGAAAAGAGAAGGCCACAGTGTGGGATTTGTGCCGTGTAAGGGCAAAGCTAGGCCTGCTCCAGGAACTCGCAGGCCCAATCCACACTTTGACACAGCTAGGATGAAGGTTAGCTGAATCACAGCTTACAGGGGATGAGGAGTCTGGGGGTTTGGCCACCTCAGTGAGTACCGACATCTTGTTTCAGCATCCGAAGGTATCCACCATCCCCCTCTTGAATGCAAAGTATGGGATCACATTTTGTCAAAAATATGTAAAGATAAAACACATTTTAGATGCCATCTCTCTTTGCAGCTATCTTATCATTTTTTTGCAGCTGTATTATTATCATTATTAATGCAGAAAACATACTATTTTTGAATATCTACTGTGACTTTCTTTAATCCAAAAAATAACCTTCGATGTAGATTTAATTAGCCCAAAACTGCTGCTGAGAGAGCAGGATTAACAATCCCATGATTAGCAAACTAGTACATGGCAGCACTGAAAATGGAACTTAGTTTTATCTGATGCTATAGACCCAAGTCTTTTCACTATACTCAATTTGCTTTCTGTTCCTTTTTTTAGTAATTTTTTTTTCAAGACACACTTAATTCTGTTTGCTCTTCAGGAAGACAATTAGTGAAGTTGATGAATTCACCTGACCAATGGTAAGCCTCCCTCTTGTGTGGAGTAAAATGGCCATCTGTCATCATGGCTCTTTGGAGATAGAGTCAGACCTAAGGAAGTCACTGGGCTTTTCCAATCAGCTATAAAGTAAGTCTAAGCCTATAACAAAATAGAAGATATAGTAAGTCTAGGCAGATGGAACCTTACAACTTCTTTTAAACCAATGCTTGTTCAAATGATCAAGTTTTCCCTCCTTCCTTCTCTTATTAACTCATTTACTGGACTGAAGAGTATCTCCCCAAATTCCTGCTTACTACAAACCTCTGAATGTGATCTTATTTGCAAGGTGGGTCTTTGAAGAGATAATTAGTTAAGATGAGATTTTACTGGATTGAAATGGGCCCTAAATCCAAGGTGACTGGTGTTTTTATAAGAGAAGGAAGAGGGAGATGCAGACACAGAGACCCACAGGAGTTGTAGGGGACAAGGCCCTGTGATGACAGAGACGAAGATGGGAATGACACAGCTACAAGCCAAGAAATGCAAACAATTGCCAAGAGCCACTAGAAGCTGAAAGAGGTGAGGATGTGTTCTTCCCCTAAAGCCCTCAGAGGAGCACAGCCCTGCTGACACCTTGACTTTGGACTTCCAGCTTCCTGGAATGTGAGAGAATATCTTTTTGTTGTTGAAGCCACCCAGGTTGGGGTACTTTGTTATGGCATTTCTAAGAAACTAACACACCCATCATTCCTGATGCATTGAGGTAGTTATCTCCTCAAACACTCTAAAAAACGTAGAATTTAAGCGAATAATACAGAAAACAGTAAACTTTCAGTGGCTGCTAAAGGCATAGAATAAGGCATTCCAAATGGTTAGAGGACAAACATCATAACCCAGGGACTGAGGGAAAACCAGACACAGTGAAGAGAAAAGGTCAAAAGTATTGAAGAGAGACCATCTACTTTTGTCTAAGGGCTCAGGTAATCAGCCCTGCTGATTTCCTAAAAATTATTTGGAAAATCAACATACTTGAAGGAGGTTTTAAAAACTAGCTGAAGTATTTCTTAATTTTCTTAATTTCTTAAATTACATTTTAGATATTTTATACAAATAAACCAATTTTCCTGATAAAAACATTATGTAATAAACTTTGATTCTGATATGTTAATGCAAAGCATACACTTTAGACGAGTGAATTTTTAAAAATAAACTCTCAAAAACTGAGATTCATATGAAAGCCTTCCTAAAGTCAACAGTAAATGTACATTTATATTAGCAGTCAGAAAATTATTTTAAAATGGCATTTGTACAAACAGTTCTTTGCTTAAAGTTTTATACAACTCTCAGTGAACACTTTCAAGGCTCTTGAAAAAACCAAAGTTTGACTTAAAGTTGATTTCTTTCTCAGAATAAGCAAGTAAGAGTCTTAAACGGAGTGTTGAAATCACTCCTAGTCCCATTCATTATTAAGGAAAAAACAAAAAAAAGACTTCACAATTTAATAAACAGAGCCTTGTGCTGGGAGTCAGGAGACTTCAACTGAATTACAGCCCAGGCTCTGACTTCAACTTATTCTATGACTTTAAGTCAAATAGTTCACCTCCCACTGTCTCAATTTTCAACTTATTTATAGCATGTAGCATTGACCAAGTTATATAATATTGCTCCACCTCAATTTCCTCATCTACTAAATGAAAACAACGATGACATCACCTTGCAGAGTTGCTGTGAGGGTTAGATAAGTCATTATAGCCAACGCATTGAGAGTAATGCCTGGTGTAGAGTAATTAGTATTGGTACTTGCAGTATTACATATCTTCTCTCCCTTTCTAAATGTTATGCTTCTTGAGGGCAGGGATCACATCTTATTTATCTTTGTATCTCTCAAAATACCTAGTAAAGTATCCTGTATACAGTAGCTGCTCAATAAAGATTTACGGACCCAAATTTGCACTTAAAGGATAAATGCTATATATTATCAAGTTGTTTGGGGTAATGGTCATTACATTTTTTAAAAATCCAGTAATCTGGGAAAATAAGAGAAAGCACCTTTTGGGAAAATATCGACGAGCAAACCATTCCCATGAGAAAGTTTCTATCAGGTTGGAAAAAGTTTTTAAAAAATCTTCCATAGTAGAAGCAGAGTCTTGGCCTCTCCAGACTCCAGTCTCTGCCTTCTTACAGCAGCCTGGAATATAGCTACTGTTTAGAAGAGCCGAGCCTCTCCTGTGATCCCATTCTCTTCCTTCTTTTTTCACCTTCCCAGCTCTACGCCTCACCCTAACCTCTTTCCCATTCTGCTGGAGAACTGTTTCTGCCAGGAGAGCTAATAGTAAATTCTTTATTGCTTTAGCTTTATTGCCTTTAGCTCTGGAAACTGTGTGCTTCCAGGCTGTAATTACATTCCATTTATAAATATTATCTCTAAGACAACAACTAATAGCTTTTTTGTAACACTATCTGTAATTCTGTTGCTGCTAAATTTATGTGTCAACTAGAATCTTGAAGTAAACAAAATTTATAAATTGATTCCTGTAGAATGATGTAAGATCTTACTAAACCCTAATACTACTCAGATGGGAACAGCTCAGTTCGTCAGCTAATAATGCAGGAGTAAAATTAAAAATATAATTGAACATTCAGAGCAGTCTTCAAGAACCATGACAAATTAAAAATAAAACCCAACATGTGAATATCAGCTGCTTTGTGAAGAAGTCAGGTTACTCAGCCTCCAGAGGTTCATGTAGTTAGGTTCAAGTTAGCTTTCCCAAGAAACAGTTCAGACAGAAATAGTCTTTAACTTGCACAGCAAAGTTTCAGAAAATGAAATGCAGAACATAAGTCAGAGATAGCTCTCTGACTTCCACATAGAGTCAGTAGATGAAATGTTTCTTGAAAAGAGATTGATATCCACTATGATGTCTTAGTTGTAATGACAGTGTCATGATAAGGATAAGTTGGTGCCTGGATTCTATATTCATACAAAGAAGCTCTGACATAAAATATGTGGAATAGCCTTCCCAAAATGAACAAGCACAGAAGCAAATATTAGCAAACATCTGCATACTTTAACTGAAGAGATTCACTTTTTGTCAAGAGGCAGATAGTCTTATGTAACGATAAACTGCAGAAGCTCTAAGGACAGAACTTCTTGAGTTTATATTTTTTTAAAAAAGTTTCATTTGGACAAGCTGTGCCAGCTTTTTTATTTGTAAAATGGATGAAAGTTATAAAGACTAAATGAGTTAATACAGTTAAAGTGCCTAAAACAGGACCTAGCACACCATACAGGATCAATAAATATTTGCTATTATTATGTTACTATACTTATTATTTAGAATTATTTTATTTAGAATAATTATTAGGATTGTTTTGTTTTGAATTCTTATATCATTTAGAATTATTAATTAGCTCTCTCCTAGTTCTTACTACCTTCTTTTGTTTTTTTTCCTTTAGGTCAAGGATTAAAGGGTTGACAAACTTTTTTTCTTTCTTTTTTTCAATGTCAATTTTTATTTTAAGTTCAGGCGTACATGTACAGGCTGCACAGGTTTGTTACATAGGTAAATGTGTGCCATGGTGGTTTTTTGTACAGATCAACCCATCACCTAGATTTTCAGCCCAGAATCTATTAGCTATTCTTCCTGATGCTCTCTCTCCTCCCATCCTCCAAAAGGCCCCAGTGTGTGTTCCCCATGATGTATCCATGTGTTCTCATCATTCAGCTCCCATTTATAAGTGAGAACATATGGTGTTTGGTTTTATGTTCCTTCATTAGTTTGCTGAGGATAATGGCTTCCAACTCCATCCATGTTCCTGCAAAAGACATCATCTCATTCCTTTTTATGGCTGCATAGTATTCCATGGTGTATATGTACACCATTTTCTTTATCCAGTCTATCATTGATGAGCATTTAGATTGATTCCATGTATATGCTATTGTGAATAGTGCTGTTCTTGCTACCTTTATATCTAGCTCAGGAATTGCCAAGCTGTGGCCGCTGACATTATTGTCTTGAAGAGATATTCTGACAACCTTGCTTCTATGACCCCAGAAAGACAATTCCATTAGCCCTATGTGGGAAGTATTATTTTTTAACTAAGGAACGAAGCAAACATAAAGATGATTAAAATCTGAAAAGACAGATAATGCAGAACATTCTGAAGTGACTTGCTACTGCTTCTGGGAAAACTGAGGCCTCTGGGGATTCTTTGTAGTCCAAGGGGCCCCTCTGCTCCTGGAGGCACAAAGAACACAGGCAGTGTTCCCCCCTCTTCTGAGCCGTGACTTCTATTTTCATCTATGGAGATTCCTGTTTCTCAAGGGTGGCTTCAAAGTGGACTGCAATTCTCCCCAAACTTTTCCTCTTTGTGCAATCTCCCCAAACTAACTAACAATTTTTTCATTCAACAATTTTACTTCTATTCACTGTAGAGGAAAAGATTGATGCTAAATAATAAAATTGGGAAGTTACAGAGTTCCCGGAGTTGTAATGGAAATATGAGACTTTCAACCCAAATGCTTTTCTCTGATGGAACACAGACCCCAGCATCCTCCAGTTTCTCTCTGACAGTCTAAAGGTAAAATTTAATCAATATCTTCTATTACTGCACCTCCTCCAAATCCCTCTTTCTTTTTGAAGATCTCTCAAAATAGGGATAAGAGTATAATTAAGGTAGATTAATTAGGCATTCAAGTGAGTGCCTTGCACATCAGAGGAATTCCAAACACATATAATCTCTCATTTTGAGCTTTTAATATCTCCCATGTTCTTCTACTTCTGTACATGAAAGTCACTGGATGAAGCCCATTTATTTGAGGACTCAATTCGTACCCTTAGTCAAGCAGATCCCAAATTGCAGTGTATACAACAACCACCTGGAGGACTTGTGAAAACACAGAGTCCTAGTTCCTAGTGTCAGAGTTTCTGATTCAGTAGGTCTTGGATAGGACTCAAGAATTTGCATTCTCACCCGGCTTCTAGGTGATTCTGATTCTGCTGGCATCACGCTAAAGAAAAACCATTGGCTTTTGGTCCTTCTGTCCTGGTCCTCCCTTTTGGTCAAATGGTGAGAGCCTTTCTGCAAAATGAAGCCAGAATGAGACAAATGCAAATAAAGAGAAGAAGGAACATATCAAGAGAGACCAAAACAAGACTGTTTGGTTCTGGGATCTATTAGGATCTGAAGCCAGCTCTACACTCCATTTTCCAAAGTTACAACTATATTTTTTGCTAAGCTAGTGTGAGTTGGGTTTATGCCATTTGCAACAAAATAAGACAGCCAATAAAATTCCAGTAAAATATAAAGTTATAAAAGTATCCACTCAAGAGCATTTCTCATTGCTCCTATACATCATCAGAGAAGTTATTTCTCTACCTCAGTTTATCACCTTAATCAACAACAAATATCCATTACCAACTTGACAACCAGCATTTGTTTGTTTACAGGGATTTGATGGTGGTTGAAGCAGATGGAAATTCCCCCAGGTAGATGTAGGCACAGAAGGCAAAGCTGAGCATCTGTTTGGCAAGCCCAGAATCATGCATCCGTTTCCTCAACAAATACTTGTTAAACATCAACGTGCTACTCACTATGCCAAGTGCTGGAATGAAACAGTGAAAAGAGCCTGTCTATTTGGAGTGACAGAAGTAAGCGGTTACAACAGAGTTAGATCAGATCTCTGAAGGCATCAAGATGGTACCAGCAGCCCTGGAGTGAACAAACAGAGGACGCCAGGGCACCAAGCATGTGCTCTGCAAACCAGCACTCTGAGACAAGTTTTGGGTGATGGTGAGAAGACTGCGGATATGAAGGGCAGACAGATGTTAGCATTTAGAGGACAGGCTTCGGGCCTTGAATAGACTTTGACTGGAGGCATGTTTCTACTATCCGCTAGTCTACTTAATTACACTGAAAAGTTTATTAAGCTTTTAATAAACTTTAACTCCCTAGGCTTCGATTTCCCTTATTTATAAATTAGACTCTTTATGTTAACTATTTTAGGTAACATTGTGAAAAGATTTGCACATTGTTAACAAACATATAAATGTTCAATGTTTGCCAAATAAAGTACCTCTAAATTACATAATTTTAGAAATACAGTAAGGAAGCCCTGCCTTCCACTGGAAAGCTACATGCAGAGGAAATATGAAACCTGAAGTTTCGAAGACCGAAGTGACATGAAAATTAAATAAAGGAGGAATTTTTGAATTATCAATAGCTTCAGAGCTGAACCTCTAAGGGGTATCTCTAAGAATCAATACTGATACCGTAACATTGATCCAAAAATATAAGAAATGGCACCCTATCCTTTTATGAAAATGGAAAAGTCATATAAATTAAAAGAAGCTGTGAGAACCATGGGAGATTAGAAGCAGTAAAAGATGCAAATCATATTTGGTTCTCATTAATGTAAAGCAGGGGAATTGCCCTCCAGGTTTCCGTGTGAGAACACGTTATGCTCTGTGGTGGAAGGAGGGAGAAAAAGTCAAAACAACCAGACTTTACCCCTAGATTTGACTAAGGACTAGCTCCACCACATTCTAGTTGTGGGGCATTTAGTTAGGAGCGCAAGACTGATGATCAGTGCTCTCACTACAATACCTACTCAACAAGTGTGTGAAGAATCAAGTGCCTAGGATCCTGCCTTGCACCTCAGAGGCACCCAATAGATAGGAGTCACAATAATTTCTGAGAGGAAGATAAATGAATTTATGCCTTCTCTGCGGGTCAAGCAACTCACTATACTGATGACTTCAAACTTCCCACTGCATCATTTCTTCATGTTTTGCAGATCATAAGAAAATGCTGTCATTAGCAGAGTCAAACTGGTTTCTGAACGTTAGGTCAACAATTCTGCCACAGAAAGCCCACTATGGGCATAACTGTGAAATAACAAAGAGTTTCTGCAGTCTCAGATGCCACATTCCATCCTCCTTCTGGTCCCACCCCAGGTGTTCCTAATGGACAATCGGCTGTCTCAAAGCTGCCCTAATTCTGCCCCACAGGAAAGAATAACTTCTTAAAGTGTGGTTCTCGAACTCCGTGTGTCAGCATCCCCTCTTGCAGTGAGCAGATTCCCTGGGAAAAAGCAAGTGGTCTGTTGAGACTGGAACCTGAAAACTGCTCAAAATATTCCACGTGAAGAAACAAAGAAGCATTGTACCTGTGTGGGGATAGGATTATAGACCCTAGGAGGTTTTTCTCCACTCTACTATCATAAACAGGGATGCTCTAAGACTTCATGAACAATTGGGGTTTCTGTTTTGCATTTTTAAGAAGAGGGAGTTTTACAGTAAGAGAACATTGATCCAATGGAAATGTGTTAAAAATTGATAAGACTAGCGCATTTGTATTTGGTGTAAACCTCTATTTGTTTTATGTGTGTAAGCACCCACCACCAGAAAAACATTTTTAAATTTAAAAAAAATCCACTATCATTTTAAATTAAATTAAATTAAATCCTGCAAGTTTGTGGCAAATTGTTAAGAGCTTTGAAATGCAGAATTTGCAGAAACACACACAGCTGTAGGATAAAGAACATGATCCATCAGAGTCTGGGTCAGGAAACTAGAAAGCATACTAATTATTATAACAGATGGAATTTATTATAAATTAATTATAATCAGTTATAAGGAATTGGCTAAATAAAGAAGGTAGGATAAAGGGAAGGCATGGCGGTCCCATCCCAGGTGTTTGTGATGAGCAATCAGCTGTCTGAAAGCTCCCCTAATCAGAGAAGACACCCAGCAGAGCTGGAGTCAGACCCAGACCAGATCTCTAAGGAGAGAGCACTGCCTGGCTGCTATGGGTACCTCTGCAGAAAGAGTGTAGAAAGAAGCTGGAGACTAGAACCAGACCAACTGCTGCTGCCAGGAGAGGGTGGTTATTGCTGTGGATGCTGCTGCCAGGAACAGGGACTTCTCCCTCCCTCTCTCCCTCCTTTCTCAGCCTCCCAGCAAGCATCCAGCGCCTCCTCCTCAGAGGAGCCTCACGAGGAGCCAGAACTCCATTTCCTATCATCCCAGCCCCAGCGTCATAAGGCTAAGTATGGAAAGGTGGGTTTGGAGTGGAGAGACAATAGCTTCATAAATCAGCAAGATATCTTCTTAGGAAATCCTTCAAGTAAACTGAACTAGATTTAAAAAAAAATAAAAAATAAACACCACAGCAGATGCTTCAACTGGTAACTGCAGTTTGCAAACAAAGAACAGGATTGCTGTAACCCGAGTGGAGAAGCCTCTGCTTATGCCATAGTGTTCTTTGCAACTATCCATGAACACAAATAATTTTCTCATGTATTTACTCACTCAGGAAGTATTTATTGAGTTCCTTCTGTTTCCAGGCATTTGCCTAGGAAATGGAGTGGGTGTAACAGTGAACAAGACAGGCAAATTCTCTGTCCTGGTGGAGCTGATGTTCTAACAGGATAGACAGACAAGCATGGTAAGAATAGCCCATAGTCCTAAGTGTAAAAAGACTGAAGACCCATGGGAACAAAGGGGTATCCAATCCACTTCCTTTTCCTAATGCAACAAACACATAAAATTTTAATAAAAACAACTGATTATTCTAGCTCACATGGGCTAATATTTTACATTAACTTTCTTTCATAAGCCATCATTTCATCTGTCTGTGGTTCATATTAAGCAGCCTGGCTCACATCGTATCTCTTAAAACAATAAGACCCAGAGCCATAAGATTCACCACTTCTGGTGAGAGCCAAAGTACATATACATGAGATCCAGCCAGGCACACTGAGGACATTCTCTTTAAGACTGTTCTTGGGTCCCAGGCATAGCATGTAGGGGTCTGAAATGATCCCTCTTGAAGAGCTTTAATGATAAACTTTGTGGGAGCAGATATTTGGGAGAAATAGAAAACCAGAGGACATGTTTCAGAGACTGGGGCTTCTTTTGAAATTTCAGGGGCAAATCACCTATTTGTAGCTTAGCCTATAGTTGGTTGCCTGAATGAAATAATTTCAAATGATGGTTATTCTAATTCTGACATACTTTTTACTTTAGGCAAAATAAATATTATAAATGTCTTGACTCCAATTTGTTTTGCTTCTTCAAGGCACCATAACTGCTGAAATATTGAGGATATTAATCAAACCTGTGTGTGTATGTACTTCTTGTGGTGACTTATGTTAGAAAAATAACTGAGGCTCCAGCATGTATTTACTAACCCTTCACTTAAATGCCATGCAGCATCTGAAGATTATGTATACTGAATTGTTAATAATGCTGTGGTTATAAATGATAATTATTTGGGGAAGGGGATTTTTAAAACTACATTTTTATACCTAACATTAAAACATTTTTTATACCTTACATTAAACATTTTTCACTCCTCTTCTGAAAATTTAACAATACTGGCCACTGTATGTAAATGACCTTTAAAGTGACACATGTGTTCACCAGTGTGGCACAATCTCCTGGCTTCACTCAGTTCCACCACCTACTGGCCTTTGGAGGCATTTGAGTTTTGCAAAGTCTACTTAGTGAAAAGCTCAGAAGAGATATTAAATATATTTGATAAACAATAAGGCATGGGCAATAAATGGGTGAAGTCCTAGAAGTCTGATGCAGTGTTAGGCATTAGTTCATTAGCTTTTAATTGTGAGAAGAGGGTAAGTTGAAGGGATATGGGGATGCCTAGGAGATCAGGACAGGAGTTATTTATCTGTCATTGAAATATCAGTATCTGAACTACCTATATGGCAGTATCAACTGAATATCAGATCTAGGTGTGTATTCATTAGAAGTCATGAAACTACTTCATGAGTTTAAGATATGTAAGTATAAGATAAGTTTGAGGCCTGGCGGAGTGGCTCACGCCTGTAATCCCAGCACTTTGGGAGGCCGAGGCAAGCAGACTACAAAGTCAGGAGTTCGAGACCAGCCTGGCCAACATGGTGAAACCCCATCTCTACTAAAAATCCAAAAAATTAGCTGGGCATGGTGGCACATGCCTGTAGTCCCAGCTACTCGGGAGGCTGAGGCAGGAGAATCACTGGAACCTGGGAGGTGAAGGCTGCAGTGAGCCAAGACTGCGCCACTGCACTTCAGCCTAGGCAACAGAGCGAGTCTCAAAAAAATAATAATAAAGTAAGTTTGAGATAAGGAAGTATACAGAAAAAAATGAGAGATGAAGTGAAGAAAGAGGGATGGTACCTTCAGATACACAGAACTAGAAGTAGAGGAAAGCATAGTATGCATATGCATGTGTGTCTGTGTGTGTGTGTGTGTGTCTACCAAAACCCAAAGAAAGCCTGTAGTGATAACAAATAATATTGTTTCTGAAGGCCTGAGCTTTGAATTTTGAGCTGCTTGAGATGCTACTTGTACAAACCAGCTGATTCCTGCTTTAAAAAGGGTAAGAAAAGCAATGATCGCCTCAACCTGCAATTTTTTTTTTTTTTTTTTTTGAGACAGAGTCTTGCTCCATCCCCAGGCGCCAAGCTGGAGTGCAGTGGCGCGATCTTGGCTCACTGCAACCTCTGCCTCCCAGATTCAAGCAATTCCTGCCTCAGCCTCCCGAGTAGCTGGGACTACAGGCGTGCGCCACCACGCCCAGCTAATTTTTGTATTTTTAGTAAAGACGGGTTTTCACTATGTTGGCCAGGATGGTCTCGATCTCTTGACCTCGTGATCCGCCTGCCTCGGCCTCCCAAAGTGCTGGGATTACAGGTCAACCTGCTTTATAGTCCTGAGGTAGTAATGGAAGAACTAGGGCAAAGGAACTTCCATCAGATCCCTTATCCCACCTATCTGTAACTTTCCACTGGACTGAGAGTTTCTTTTGTCTTTGTTTCCCAAAACCTAAGACAGTGCCTGGCATACAATGTGACTTCTCTGGCTTCCTTCCAACTTCAGGATGATTCAGGTTCCCTATGTGCCAGTTTATCTAGCTCAGCTGGAAGGTCCATAAGGCAATGGGCCATGTTTTTGTTACTTAACATTGTGCATAGTACCTGACTCGGAGTAAGGCTTAATATATTTGTTGAATAAATAAGTGAATGAATATCAATCAATGAACTACCTTGGCAAACACTTGTGAGAAAAATCTGTAAGACTAAGAATTGATTTGCTCAAAGTATGCTGCCAATGTATGAACTAATGGGGCAACATTGGTCATTGGCTACCCAAAGGTCATTCCTAATCCCTTCATCCTTGCAGTCGTTTTGTAGAGCGTATAATAGGTGCATATCACATTCCAGAGCACATGGAGGTCCTCACTTAGCCCTTGATTTATTGATTGGAAGGAGCAGAAACTATCTCAAGTTCCTTTGTAAATTCCTATTCTAAAACGTAGATGTGCAATAGTTTCCATTACATGAAACCAGCATCATAAAGCAAATGAAGGAAAGAGCATTTAGTGAGAATCGGAAAACCACATAAGCACTAATAAAATAGAACTATTTAACATCAAAGGAAAGCTGTCAAATTGCTCAAGATGCTGGACTGGGTACAGACATTTATGTCCTATGCTTCCCAGGACACACTGAAATAGTTCAGAAACACACACATAAGAGTCAAGAAAACAGCTGGGATGGGGGCAAGAATAACCAGTAGAGGAGAGATTTCAATAAATCCCTGCAAGACAGAAAACAGATTATATTGATGGACCACAGCAAACAAGTCATAGCCTGGAATATTCCATGAGGGGGCTGAGAGAGGACTGGAATGCCATGATCTGCCAACTAGAATCCTAGAGGGGCTCTGGGCTCAGGAGGGAGGAATTGGTCTGGAGCCTGGAAGCAGGATTTATTGAACGTATAAACAGAGAGGAGGTATGCCAGTTAAATTCCCCTCTCTCCACCTCCCTTGTTGCTGACATTTGTAAGCCATCTGGGGAGTTAAGCCTTTGAATGAGATGTTGGCATACTCCAGAGTGAAGTCACCTCATTCTGACTTTTGGGGGATCCCCACCTGACAGCCACCTCCACATTTTCTCATGTTAAAGCTAAGCTTGCCATTCCACAAACTCCCCTCTTGTAAACAGAGCTCCCTACCAGAATTTCCACTTGGTAGAGCAGCCTATCTGGACACCAATACTGGACACCAATATATCAAGGGAGATGCCTATACCAGATCCCCATCCTTCGTTCTTAAATAGGAAGAGACAAACCCAGAGATGGTTAGGCATGTGAGGAAAACCGGCAGCATTAACAACAAACAAACAAAGATAAAAAGAAATAATGATTGCAGGAGAGAAAAGAGAACTCAAGCACTCAGAAACATTTTACATTCATAAACTTTCTGGATGCTAAGAAAATGGGACAAGCAGAAAACCGTCAAGAGACTAAAAACAGGACACAAAAAAATCGATGGAATGATAGGAACACGAAGTCATAAAAATATCCCAAAATATGAGGAAAACGACAAGGAGAAATAGAACAAGAGAGAAAACACAAGAGAACTAGAGAAAGCACCGCTTGACTTAGACTCTCAGAGGAAAAAAATAGAAAAAAATGGAGGAGAGGATATTATTAAAGAAAAAGTAGGGGAAAAAATTCCCTAAACTGAGAAAAACAAAAAAGTTCTCAGCAGAAAAGAGACCACTTATTGCTGAGTGGAGTGAATTTTAAAATCTATAAATTTTAGAGTGCCAGCGATAAAAGGTGATAATAAACAATTCCAGAAAGAAAAACACAAATATGATCCAGAAAAGAGTGTGTGTAGGATGACACAGCTATTCTACAAGCTTGACAAAAAACAATCCAGAGTGGGCCACTGAGAGAGAGGCTCAGATAGGGATGTCTCCCCGAGAACAGCTGGAAGATTTGGTGCAATAGACCAAATAATTGTGAAAGTCAATAAACTTGAAGATACGATAAAAGCATATCATTCTTTTGGTGAAAGATTTTTAAAAGAATCAAAAATATCAGGGAGAAATAAAACAACAAATTTGGCAAGAGTTCACATAATTATGAAGTGTGAGGAAAAATATGTCATTTGATCTTGGTACTGGAAAGATGTTCCATTGAGGAATCCGAAAGTGTGGCTATTGAATGACTAGAGAAGGGCCCTGGATACAGTCATAACAGTGTAACTGCTATTGATTCATTTTGCTTTCATTATAGAATCCAACTATAGGAAAATCATGGGAGGTTAATGTATGGCTAGTGTACAGAATGCTAATACCAATAACCTTGAGAACATGGAAGAAAAGTGATTGACAGAATGGGAGTCTAGAGGTTTAGAATGGGTACAGTTAGAGAGAAGGGTTGGGGTAAAGGCACTCATCCTAAATAAGCAAAGATTCAAGATAATGGAAAAAGAAAATATCAGTTAAAATGATAACCCACAGGAGATCTAAAAATAAAACTAAGTATCAAATTTAGGAAATGAGAATACATAAGGAAAGTAGCCAGGGTGTAAGTTAATATCTCATCTTTTATATCAAGGAGTCTATAAATATCATTTAAATAAATAAAGGCATAAGCCTATTATTTAAATTGATAGTGGTAAATCTGAGAGGGTTGAAAGTAGAAGCAGATGGAGTTGGCCTCAGGAGGTGGAGAGAATAGAAAAGATATAGTGGAGATTTTTGCTTTTTAAGCTCTTCTTTAGTTTTATTAAGAAAATATTTTTACACTGCCTTTGAAACACTAATTTTGTAATAAAATAATTACTAAGAACTATCCCTCATCCCATTTCTGAGTTTCATCCTATCATCCTATTCTCACTCCAAATCTTATGTCTGTCCAATCTATGTCTTACCCCTTCTTACTCCATTACTGAGCTCAAAAGGAAAGCACAGCTGATGTATCACAGTGGCCCATCAAACTGACCAAATCAGTTTATTTCATGGATGACCAGTCATTTTATCCTCTCAGCCTCAAGTGTTTTCTTTTATAAAATCAGGGCATATGGTGAATAATATAAAATCTTTTCTAGTTTTAATATTTCTTGAGAATATCCATGCACCTCTTGGGGAGAATGCAAATTAGCACAACCATGTAGAAAACAATATGGCGGTTTCACAAAAAGTTACAAAGAGAACACCGTATGATTCAGCAATTCCACTTCCGGGTGTATATCAAAAGGATATGAAATCAGTACGTCAAAGAAGTATCTGCACTCCTGTGCTCATTGCAGCATTATTCACAATAGCCAAGATATAGAATCAACCTAAGCATCCATCAGTGGGTGAATGGGTAAAGAAAATATGCTATATATACATAGTGGAATACTATACAGCCATAAAAAAGAAGGAAATCCTATCATTTGCAACCACATGAATGAACTTAAAGGACATTATGTTAAGTGAAGTAGTCCAGGCACAGGAGGACAAATATTACATGATCTCACCTATATATGAAATGTAAAAATGCTGAACGCATCAAAACAGAGAGTAAAGTGATGGTTCCTGAAAGCCAGGGGATGGGAAGAATTGGGGAGATGTTGGTCAAGGGACACAAAATTTCAGGTGGACAGGGGAAATCAGTTTAAGATATCTATTGTAAATCATTTCAATTAATAACAATATATTGTATATTTGAAGATAGCCTACAGAATAGATTTTCAGTGTCTTCATCACACAAAATAAATAAGCATGTGAGGTAATGTATAACTAAGTTGCTTGATTTGGCTATTTCACAACATACACATATATCAAAACATCCCATTGTACACCATAAATATGTACAATTTCTGCTTGTCAATTTAAAAAGACATTGTGTACACTTCATCTGTTTTTTCAGCACTAGCATATGAAGCTAAATATCCACAAGATGGCAGTCTAAGCCCAGTTCTAGGAAGAATCCATTTTTTGCTTTTTAATTCGCCTATTCTTGCTGGTAGAAATTATCACACAGCATAAAGAATTAAGAGAAATATTTTCAGGAAATTTTGAATAAGGCCATAAGCAACACTCAGAAACCAGGCTTACTTCCTTTCCAACCTTTAAGCATTTGCTAAGCCTCTCTTACAGCCTATGAATTGCCTTGTCACAAGTCTCAGCAGCCCGGATGTTTGCGCACTTTCAAAATAACAATCACAAAACCTCGTATCTGAGGTTTGGACCTCTATCCAAACTATTCATGCAAGCTCTATCTTATAGACCCTCCCAGTTGGGGTGAGCAGGTTTTAAGTGACAAATCTACTCCAGCCTTCTGATCTCCCTAAGCCTTTGAATCCCTTCCACTATAGTAAAGCAAGGGAGAGCAGCCATCACCAGCTCCCTCACAGGGGGCCACCTTTTTATCTGTGTTTCAGCCAACCAACCAAATGGATTGTTAGCGCCTTTCCTAACTCCCCAAGCTGCAACATTAAATGCAGAATCTCTGCTTAGTGGACCCAAGTTAATAAATTCAGCCAGATCCAACTTTTTGTTCTTCCCACCCTTATCCCACACGCTTAATATCCATTACACACGTGTTCCCTGGATTTCTGCTTGTATACATTAGAAAACTGGAGTCATTGTTTTGAAGCATAGTGCATCTCCTCATGGGTCACACTTTCTACCTCATCTTTAGGGGACTTGAGTCTGGTTATGGGGCTAGAAGCAAAGAGGGGAGGTGAGGCTGGGTCCTGAGGAGGATCAGCCTTGTCTTGCTTGGAAACTGCCTCGGGGAGGCCATTACTGTTTACTCAGACAATGAAGGGTTAATCCCCACAGACAGTTGGAAAGGCCTATATCGCTGGGGGTGGGGTGGAGGTGGGGATGCTACTGCCACTAGGGATGAGGGTTCATTGGAATTTAGGAGCCCAATGACCCCAGCTTCATCAGATTCTCCCTCACCTCTCCATCCCAACTTAAAAAGCCCATTCTTTGCCACTCAATGCCCTCACTTTAACAGTAGGCATCCTGAGAGGCTGGTTGTGTTATTGTACATCAGCTCATTGCATGATGAAGACTTGTTTGATTTTCAGCAATTTCAGCTCTGTGATTACAAGAGAGAAGATTCTTCTTCAGGGCACACTTAAAAGCTCTTAGGCTATTTATGAGCATATGGAACCAAGAATTCAAATTCACAAGCTCATCACTTTCTTCTCTCTTTTTTTGGTGTAAACTGAAGGGGTACAAGCGCAGTTGTGTTAATGGATAAATTGTCAAGTGGTGAAGTCCGGGCTTTTAAAGTAACTGTCATCTGATAATTTACATTGTACCTACTAAGTAATTTTTTCTCTCACCCCTCTTCTGCTTTCCTATCATTTTCTTTCACCACTCTGTCCAGTGATGTTAGGAGCAATCAGCTAGCGTTGTTTTATTCCTTGTTTTTTCACAAATGTTTTCACATACAGGGTCACCAGATTTCTTGCTTCATATATGTGGTGAATTAGGAGTATCAAATATGTTTATTTTCTGTACAACAGTTCATACCATGAACTATCTGTGCTCTCTGTATTATTAGAAGCAGAGTCTTTTGCATTTTTAGGTCTAAGAAGATTATACAGCCAACTCCAGAAACCCTAAAACCAGATAAGAAAATTTATCCCTAAAATTCTGTTTCTCAGGAACCACTTCTGGTACCAAAAGCTATATTATTCAGGGTTCTCTAAAGAGACAGAATCTCTGCTTAGTGGGCCACTAGTTGGTTCTGTAAAGAACCAACAGGCTATACAAAAGGGGATTTGTTAGGGGTGAACTGGCTCATACTATTGCAGTGGTGAAGTTCACTTAGACTGACTTCAAGTTGGAGAGCCAGAGAAGCAAATAGCGTGACTCAAAGCCAGTAGCGAGGGTCAGTCCATCTCCTAAGCCTCAGAACCAGGGAAGCCGATAGTGCAGCAGTCAGGACTGAGACCACTTCCCTACTCCAACCCAGAGGCTGCTGGTACAAGTCCCAGAATCCGAAAGCTGAAGAAGAACCTAGAATCTGATGTTCAAAGGCAGGAAGAGGAAAAGCATCCTGCTCCAGAAGGGAGAGAAGGAGATAACTTTTCTGCTCATTCGCCTCAGCAGGGCCCCCTGATGACTGGATGGTGCCCACTCACACTGAGGGTGGATCTTCCTCTCTCAGGCCACTGACTCACTCACCAATCTCCTGTGGAGGTCCCCTCACAGACACACCCAGAAACAATGCTTCATCAGCCATCTAGGCATCCCTCAAGTCAGTCAAGGTGACAGCTAAAATTAAGCATCACAATGTCTTTAACTGACATCTCTTGTGACGTCTGGCGACTTTCAGAAAGAGAAGGAGTATATATGAAAGTTTCAGCTTAACTTATAAATGCTACATTTACAGATGTCCACATCAGCATAGCATTTTACCGGTTTTTCCCGGTGAGCGCTCATGAAGACATGGCCAATGTGCAGGAGGGTGCCTTGAGGCCAAGATAGGCATGCCAGGGCAGAGTCTTTTAAATCATCACTTGTTAATTCAGTCAACATATATATTAATCCATTGAGTGCCTGCTGTCTGCCAGGCTTCATGCCAGACACTGACTACACAGTCAAGAACGATACAACCAGGTCACTGTTTCTCACCGTTTATATTCTTACTGCTGCGAAATAGACACGACAGCTACAACCTGAAGGATGAGGTGGGGGACAGGTGTGAGAACAGACAGATGATTTGGAGCCTGTTGTAATAGTTCACCCATGAGATGTTGGAAATGGAGAGCAGTAGAAAGATTCACCTTAATTACTACTCTTCCCAACTTCATAGCTCACAGCTACACACATACACACACAACATCCTCTACCAGTGCTGTTGCATAGTTAATGGCTCCCTTCAATGTGATCTCATAACAAACTATATCCCTGTGCTAGGCTATCAGCATGTAGAAAGAAGAAATTCATAATTATTACAATGGCAAAGAATATAGCAATCATAATATGATCATTGGACATTTACCATGAGCCAAGCATTACATGTTTATTTCATATAATCTTAAAAAAACACTCTTATGAAATAGATACTATTTCCTCAACGTTACAGGTCTTCCAATACTTTGTAGCTGGCTGGAATTCCACGCCAACGGGTCTTATCTTGTGAGATGCCATGCACATGGGGCCTGTGGGCTGTTGCTGCTCAGCCGCCTGGATTCAGCCTCTTTCCTAGGAGTATGCGCGGGAATTCAACCTTCCACTGCAGCTACTTTTGCCAGAAAGCCCAAGTGTCTAAGGCTCCAGAGTCTTCATGCATGCCTGAGGGGCTGCTCTGCCATGACTCCACATAGCTCTCTCTGTCAGACTGAAGACTGAAGACCCTGGTGCAGTGGGTTCACAAGGAGATCACCTCACCTGAGGGTTGCAAAGATCTGTGGGAGAAGAGTTGTTCTGTCACTCATTCACTAGCCGTTTCCCCGGGCTCCATATTGCTCCCAGGTGGGCCATTGTCCTGTCTTGCTTTTCTTCATTCTCTGTGGGTCAGTTTGTTTCCTTGATTAATCCCAGTGCAAGTACATGGATGTTTCAGTTGAAGGCATTGCATTTACTTACCCCCTCTCTTCCTCTCCGTGAGAGCCATGCACACTAGCTGCTTCTAATCGGCCATCTATCATCTTATTCTTCTTGGTGCTACTATCAACAGCTTTGTTTTCTTAATTTATTTTTCAGATAGTTCATTGTTAGTGTATAGAAGCATAACTGATTTTTGTATGTTGATTTTGTATCCTGCAGCTTTACTGAATTTGTGTATTAGTTCCAAGTCTTTAGGGTTTCCTATGTATATGCGTATGTCCTCGGCAAGCAGAAACGGTTTTCCTTCGTCCCTTCCAATTTGGATGCCTTTTACTTCTTTTTATTGCCTAATTGTTCTGGCTAGAACTTCCAATATTATTTTGTGTTAGTTTGGGTATATGTATGCAGGTTTGTTACACAGGTATACAGAGTAATGATGTGATTTGGGATGTGAATGATCCCATCACCCAGGTAGTAAGCGTAGTACCCAATCATTTTTCAACCATTTCCCTCTTCCTTTCCTCCCGCTCTAGTAGTCCCTAGTGTCTATTGCAATCTTGTGTCTGTTGAGTACCCAATGTTTAGCTCCTATTTATAAATGAGAACACGTGGTATTTGGTTTTTTGTTCCTGTATTAATTAGCTTAGGATAATGGTCTTCAACTGCATCCATGTTGCTACAAAGGACATAATTTTGTTCTTTTTTATGACTGTGTAGTATTCCATGGAGCATATGTGCCATTTTTTTTTAAATACAATCTGGCATTGATTGCTACCTAGGTTGATTCCAAGTCTTTGCTATTGTGAATAGTGCTGTGATGAACATACACATGCATGTGTCTTTTTTGGTAGAATGTTATATTTTCTTTTGGATATATACCTGGTAATGGAATTGCTGGGTCAAATGGTAGTTCTATTTTAAGTACTTTGAGAAATCTCCAACCTGCTTTCCATAGGGGCTGAACAAATTTACTTGCCCATTATCAGTGTATGAGCATTCCCTTTTTTCTGAAATGTCACTAGCATCTCCTGTTCTTTGACTTTTTATTAATAGCCATTCTGACTGATGCGAGATAGTATTTCATTGTAGCTTTGGTTTGCATTTCTCTGATGATTACTGATGTTGAGCAATTTTTCATGTTTGTTGGCCACTTCCATGTCTTCTTTTCAGAAGTGTCTTTTACCCACTTTTGGAAAAGGTTATTTGTTTTTTGCTTGTGTAATTGTTTCAGTTCCTTGTAGATTCTGGATATTAGACCTTTGTTGGATGTAAAGTTTGCAAATACTTTCTTGCATTCTGTTGATAGTTTCTTTTTCTGTGCAGGAATTCTTTAGTTTAATTAGGTTCCACTTGTCAAATTTTGTTTTTGTTGCCATTGCTTTTGAGGACTTGGTCATAAATTATTTCCCATGGTCAATATCCAGAATTATGTTTCCTAGATTGTCTTCTAAGATTCTTATAGTTTGGGGTTTTACATTTAAATCTTTAATACATTTTGAATTAATTTTTATATACAGTAAAAGATAGAAATTCAGTTTCGTTCTTCTGCATATGGCAGCTATTCCAGCATCATTTATTGAATACGAAGTCCTTTCCCCATTGCTTATTTTTATTAACTCTGTGAAAGATATGATGGCTGTAGATGTGCAGCTTTATTTCTGGGTTCTCTATTCCATTCCATTGGTCTATATGTATGTTTTTGTACGAGTGCCATGCTGTTTTAGTTACTATAGCCATATAGTATAATTAAGTTGGGTAATGTGATGCCTCTGGCTTTGTTCTTTCTTTCTTAGGTTTGCTTTGGGTATTTGGGCTCTGTTTTGGTTTTCTATGAATTTTAGAATAGTTTTTTCTAATTGTAAGAAAATTGGTACTGATTGTTTAATAAGAATAGCATTGAACCTATAGATTGTTTTTGACAGTATGACTATTTAAATGATATTGATTCTTCCAGTCCAAGAGCATGGCAAGTTTTCCCATTTGTTTTGGTTATGCATTATTTCTTTTAGCAATATTTTGTAGTTCTCCTCGTAGAGATTTTTTTACCTCCTTAGCTAGATGTATCCCTAGGTTCAATATTATTTTGAATGGAGGTGATGGAATAGGTACCTTTGTCTTGTTCCTGATCTTAGAAGAAAAGTTTGCAGCTTTTGAGTATGATGTTAGGAGTGGACTTGTCATGTGTAACTTTATTATGTTACATTCCTTCTATATCTAATTTGTTGAGAATTTTATGATAAAGGGATGTTGAATTTTGACAGATGCTTTTTCTGCCTCAGTTGAGATAATCATGTGATCTTTATCTTTCATTCTTTTAATTTGGTATGTCACACTTATTGATTTGTATATCTTACAACTACAAGGACAATCTTGTAATTACGCAATTTATTCATTCTTTCAACAAATATCTGTAGAGTACCTTAATGTTTTATAGTTTATCATGGGTTTAATCCATAATAGGCCTCAAAAAATATCAACTAGAAGGTTTATTGAATTAATATAATGAAAATTTACTATTTGCTTCTTTTTATTGTCCTGATTATTACTTTTCTTGCCTGTGTCTCACACATTTCACTACAACATCATTCAGGCCAAGGAAATGATCTCAATTTGAGGTGAATAGAAAATAACAAGATATATCATTCTTTTTTTGGCAAATGCTGGCTTATTTTGAAAGTAATGTATTCTGCCCAAGTCAGTATTTTATTGTTCCTATATTTATAAACAGTCATTATATCTTTTGGTTAACCAATGTAGCTGTTCCATGTGATAACATATTTTAAAAAATAAATAGATCAAGCCTTAAATTAATGACACATTTTTGCTTTTGAATTCAATTTCTTTTTAAGTGGTGTGACAGTATAGCAAAATTTTAAAAGACTAATATACCCAGCACTTTAGGAGGCGAAGGCAGGCAGATCACGAGGTCAGGAGATTGAGACCATCTTGGCTAACATGGTAAAACCCTGTCTCTACTAAAGATACAAATAATTAGCCAGGCATTATGGCACATGCCGGTAATCCCAACTACTTGGGAGGCTGAGGCAAGAGAATCGCTTGAACCCAAGAGGTGGAGGTTGCAGTGAGCTGAGATTGAGCCACTGCACTCCACCAGCCTGGGTGATAGAGTGAGACTCTGTCTCAGAAAAAATAATAATAATAATATGTAGCAGTATATTTGGAAACTCTCAACCAAATTTTAAATGATTTTTGAAAATCTACTCATAAAGTAGCTTGGCATGCAGTTAATCTATTAATGTTAATAGATTTTTATATGCAAACAATAACCAATTATGAGATATAGTGCTATTTATAATAGAAATTAATTAACAAAAATATGTAGGTTCTATACCACCAAAACATTAAAAGAATACTTGAATAAGTACATACTTTCAAATGCATCATAGTCAAATAATTTCCTCTTATTGGATAGGAAACTTTGACAACACAAAGATGTCAGTTCTTTCTTAATAAGATACTCTATACATTTTCAATAGAAGTACTAACAGAATTTTGTGTGTGGTGTCTGGGAATGGTGTAAACAGGACAGGAATGGAGGGAGCTAGAACAGATGATTCCAAATTGTAAATGAAAAAATAAGCAGGCACTAATATCCAGAAAGTGTATGAAAAAGATGCATAATGAGAAGGTACAAGTTATGTTAAATCTTAAAGTATACTCCGAAGTTGGTAGCTACTTAAACATGAATAGATTGATGTAATTTAATAGAAAATATAGAAATAGAGTCACATGTGACAAATATGGAAATTCACTGAAGTGGTAAAATAAACTTATTATGTATGATTAACTTGGATTAAGATATATGGCTATCTAGCTGAAGAAAACATTTTCTGCAAAAATATATAGTTTTCAGATGGATCAAAGATTTAAAGTAAAAAAAGAAAAGGAAAAAACCCTGGGAGAAAATATAAAAGAATTTTTTTAATAGGAATGAGAAAAACCTAAAATAAAATAAAATATACAAAAGTTCTTAAAAATGTTAAGATGACTGTATAAAATTTCAAATATGTGTCAGTTAAAAATAATATAAATGAAGGTTAAAAAGTAGGAAACAAATGGGAAAAAGTATTTGTGCCACAAATATAAGACAAACCAATATTTCCTTTTATACAGATGACAGTGTTGCAGGAGAGATCTTAGAGTTCAATACAAATATCTGCTGTTTTATAGGAAAACAGACAAAGCCTATGAGCAGACAATTCACCGACAAGAACGTAACAGTGATGTTTAAAAGTATGAAACTTCTTTCAATTCCAGGCAAAATAAAAATGTAATAATGTTATATAAGGATATGAGCTTTTGGAAAAATGTGCCTCAATTTTATCTGCTGTATTAATGATTACAAATTTTTCAGAGGTGAATGTGGCAATATCCTTCAAAGCCTGTCCATTCTACACCTAGGAACTGGTCCTAGAGATAAACCTGTACAACTCTGGCATAAATATGAAGTCATTTGAGAAAATATGTAAAAGTCTAAAAATATCCAAAATGTCCTTCTGTATGAAACTGGATAAGTGAATTAGACTTCAATTATACAAATGAAACATATGCAGCTACTTAAAAAATGAAGTCTATCAAAATGTACAGACATGGAGCAATCTTCAAGAAAACACACGTCAAAAATAGTATCAAATAGCGAATATAGTGTGTTATTACTGTGCAAAAAAAGTGTATACATATAAGTGTGTCTGTGCACAGAATGTCTCCGGTAGGATTCACAAAAAGCTAACAGGGATTGACTAAGAATGAGAGTGGGATGTAGGGCACTGGGTGGAAACAAAACTTACCTTGTACTGTGTTCACTTTTATACCATTTTAATGCTCATTCTCTATATGGATTACTTCTCCTTGGCCAAGCAGTGCAACAGTTTTAATTGGTCAATGAATGGGAAGCTGGTTCAATTCAGAACTAGCTCTGTGGATTGAAAGTCTTCTAATAGAAATGGTTGTCTTCTAAGTGTTGAAGTGCTTATTCGTTGCAGCAGGTGGCAGTACTAGCCACGATTTGACTTTATCACTGGGCCCTGGAGAAATGTGGAAAAAGAGGATTAAATAAGCATTCTGAAAATAATTGGAAACTGAGGCTTTATGCTTTACGCCTTCGGGTCTAAAGGGACCAGTTGAAATATGTTTAGATTTATTACTTACTTTTTGGAATTTTATGCTGAAAGGAAACTTGACGATCAATATATCCAACATCCTGGTTTATTCTCAAATATTTGAGGCCAAAGGAGAAAAGTGAATTAGCTGATTATCTAGCAGGTACTTTGTGGCAGATCCAGGCAGAACCCAGGCCTCTCAATTGTTTTTGCCAAAAAAAAGATAGTGTGACTGACGTTGCCAATCAACTCGATTCTTGCTTTATAAATTTTCAGTTTTCATCAGTCTGACTCTGCCCTCGTATTGCAGAAAGCATCATGCTAGTTTCTACATACCCACAATTTTGTGGCCTGTATAAGCCTTTCCCTGTAGCCATTTATGAAACATAGCTCCTTTCCTACTTTCCCCTTTAAAACAATTCAGTGTCATATTTGCGTAGTTCTCATTATATTAGCTTTACAGTGCTCAATCTTGTGGGATTGTTTTTTCTCTTGTGGTAAATATCGGTCTAATTGATTATTCCTCTGTGCGTGTGTTTTGCCTCCACTTCTTTAGTTATTGAGAAACTCCTCCTCCTTTGTTTTATAACATTGTTTCTGGAGATTTTTGCTTTCTCACAGCACAGGTCAACGGCACAGCGGCAATTGTTAGGATCATTGTGCATATTCAGCTAGGGTGGAGACTCCGGAGGAAGGTTTTCTCTTTATGTACTGCTTTTTCTGTCTGACTGTAGTGTGACTGAGGTCTGTGGAGAATGGAGGTCAGTGTCTAGCTCACTGGCACCATTAATCTCAACTTCTACCCAGCGCTGAAACAATCAGGAAGAAGGTGAAAGATTAGGCAGCTCCTGCCTCCACCTGCCTCTCACCCTCTCTGGCTTCCTCCTACCCCAGTTAGAGGAGGCAGCAGAGGCCAGGGAGTGTGACACAGGCTACGGAGGGAGAGTGGCTTGGTGAGGCAGTGGCCATAATTGTACTGTTTGTCCAGCCCTATATTCTCGGAATTGCTTCAGTCCAACCCTTGCCTCCTGAGCTCTCTGACATCCTCTGGGTTAGGTTTCGAGAAGTGAGGCACATCTATCTCATCAGCCCACAAAACCATGTGAGAGTCAGAACACATACATGTTAGCCTCTGTTCTCCCACATATTCCATGTGTTATTGGGGGCAAGAAGAATGGGTTAAGTTGGTCACTGGGTCACTGGGTGGTAACAAGTTAAGAATTAGCTAATTCCTAATGTGTAAAATGTAGGCTTGGATTACATCAGAGTTTTTGAACTGCCACAAATATAAGAATCACCTAGAGCCCTTATTTAAAAATACAGATTCCAATCTTTCCCTTGGAAATTCTGATTCAGAAAATCTGGAGTGAGGCCCAAATTTTATGTGCTTTTAACAAGAGACCCTCAATGTTTCCTATTATCAGAAGTGTCTGAAGATTTTTTAAAATTCCCCAAACCCTTAAACTTTATGATAAATTACTTCTGCTAATGTTCTCTTTTGCCTATTGGGTTCTTCCTATTTCACACTGCTCTTCCTCCGCTCAAGCGTTTTGCATCAGAATCCCTTGTGTAGGCTTTAAACATGTGCATGCTATTTCCCAACTCCAGCTAAAATTCACTGGCTGACAGATAGTATCTGCTCTTTAATACTACTGCTATAATGGATTTTTTGTTGTGGTGTTTTTTTTTGTTTTTTTTTTTGCCCCTTAGTATCCACTCTCCAACCCACTCCAGCTGCTCTTTGCTGAAGAAGGTAAACTTTTTAAAAATTTGGATTTAATTTTATTTTAAGTTCCAGGATACACATGCAGGATGTGCAGGTTTGTTACATAGGTAAACATGTACCATTGTGGTTTGCTGCACCCATCAACCCATCACCTAGGTATTAAGCCCCACATTCATTAGCTATGTATCCTGATGCTGTCTCCCCCCACCCCCTTACAGGCCCCAGTGTGAGTTGTTCCCTTCCCTGTGTCCACGTGTTACTGGAGAAGGTGAACTTTAATGACTGCATTGAAGAGACTCTTTGTCCTCTGACTTCCAGTTGGGTTTAGCCAATGGGAGGCATCAACAAAGGAGTAGAGAATGGGAGAAGAATAACATTGGAAGGAGAAACAACCCCTTCACCTCCTGATTACTTACCGGATCACTGCATGTTAGCCATGTCCCTCTGCTGCATCCCACAGCCTTGTCAAGGGCTCTTACTTCATTATTAGAGCTGATATTTCAGGGTCGCTTCAGGCCCAGGTTTGGCAATGGCTTCCATGCTGTTTCTAGCCCCAAGGCACTGTACTAGCCTTTGTAGATCGCCACTAACTTTTCCCAAGCCTGTGTAAATAGTCCCTTTGTTAAACCTTTCCTTAATTACCCCATTTGGGATTGTCATCGCTTTGCTTTCAGGACTCAGATGAGAATAATGATTTACTTTATCTCTTTCATATGTGTTGTCTATACATTGAGGGGTTTCTTATTTCTTATTTAAAACAATAAAATGATAGGAATACTAATGATAGGATTCTAGATATTGGAAGGGCTTTAAATTATGTCTACTCCAGCTTACCCCCAAATGCTGGACCCTAGCATGAAAGAACTCTGCTTCTTTCTGCTTCACCATTACTTTTTAAACAAGATCTTGTGCATTCAGGTTGTTACAGCTCTGGACCATTATAACTTTTCAAATATTTGCTGGCAATGAACATTTTCTTCTTTCAGCCAAATTTATCAGTTCCTTCAACAATTCCTCATGTAGCATAGTTTCTAGATTCTTCTTTATTGAGCCTTTGGATACGTTTCTTTGAGTGCATTGTTTTGTCAACATTATTGCTTCATTTTTAAAGAAATATTTGCAAAGTAAGCCAAATGTGAACCAGAGTGTCACCCAGCTGCAGAAGAAGTCAGTCTTCCCTGACTGGAATAAACTGAAGACACTGGCCATCAAATGGGGCAGCTGCCTTGAAGGACAAGGATTAGCTTTGGAAGGAGAGAAAATACGTGCCTGGGTGGAGGCAGGAATTCCTGCCGAAGGAGGAAGCACGCATTTCCACTGGGCCTCTTTGCATATCACGGTTCCACTTTTGAATGTATAGCTCACTTTTTCTTTTGTACTTCTAATTTCCTGGCCAGAAAACAACTTGATCATTCATGTGAAATGATTAACACAGACCGTGTAGCAGCCACAAGTCTTTGAGTGCTGCGCTCCCCTAAGACCACAAAGTCACAGAATTTATCACTACCATGAACCTTAGATTATCTGATTCAGGTAAACTTGAAGGCACAAAGGGTGAGCTCTTTTCCAAAAATTACATAGCAATTGGCTGGTAGAGACAGGATTAGAACCTGAATCTCTTGCTTCTCTATCATCCTATCTCTCTCTTCGGTTACTTTACTCCATTCTTTTACCACAGATTTCAAAACTGAAATGAAGAAAATTCATACTGTTAGTTCCAAAGCATCCAAGTCACACAGAGGCAGCATCTGAGTTGCACAATTGCCTTGAAACTATTGGGAAAAGGTAGGTATGAGCACATCACATTGACACAACTTCAGAGGTGAAGCAAACCATCATTTTATTTAGAGATTTAACTGCCTATCATTTGCATATGAGTCTAAACCTTATACAATATAAATATTTCCAATCTGACAGTTTAAAGGTGACTTACTACAGGTATACACAAAGCACTCAATGTACGTAACTCCTGTGACTCCCATTTTAAGCCATAGGACGAAATAATTTCGTTATGGAAATGCTGTGGAAGGAAACTTTCCTCAACCAGAGTATCGAAAAGAAGGCTCACATTGTCAGAATTCTGAGTTTAAATCTCCAGTTCCTCACCAACTTAGAACTGTACAACTTAGAGCTGCATGAGACTTCTGGAATAACCTAGCTCAATAAAATTTAGACCCAGAAAGTATATAATTTACCAACTTACAGCATTCAAATCTTAATTCTATGCTGTTTTGTAAGCACTGCACTTATTTCCTGGATGACTGTGCCTTCTTTGTTTAATTGGTTCTCAGAACACGGCATCAGATATTTCCATGTGGCATTTAATACAACTTCACCGACATTCAAGGTAAATAGCTCCTTTGGTAAATAAGAGAAGGGGAGTGACATAAATGTTGTCTTAGAAGTCTGCTATTAATCATAATGGATGCCTAGCAAAAATAGATTTAAAGGACTTACACATAAACAAAATGTAGAGAAACACTGATGACTTCTAACAAGCTGGTAGGAAAAGGTGGTCAAGTTTGAAATGCATCCACTATTTTGAGCTGTACTCCAAGAGAGATTCTGACAGTAAGAGAACTCTTAGTAGTAACTGATAGGAAATGACCTTGAAAGTCAAAGAAACCACTTCCAATCAGCTGAATTTCAAGACTCTGGCAGATCAACAGGGCAAAATCAACAGGGCAGATGCAACCAAAATTACAGCAGATGTCGTTGAGAGCGGCCGAACCCCTGGCACCTCAAATAATCCCAAACTGAGCAAGCTCATGCAATTCCAGGTGGCTGAATGCCTCCCACGGGCAAATCACTGTGATATCTGCAAGAGATGGAAGAAGAGCATGTAAGCGAACATCTCCCCCAAAGAGAGCCTCTTCACAGAAAGTTGCCCTCAGGCAGACACACATCACTCCTCTCTCCTGCTCACTGTGCCCTGACTGGGAAGTTACCTAGAATGGCCCTGCAGCCCAGGAAGGACCAGACCAATTGCTTAATTGTTACGCCAAGCATCTCTGTTGGTTTCATTCTGCTTCCTCTTTGGGGAGGAGATCCACAGCTTTTGACTGGGGGTTTCCCTGTGAGGTACAGCCCACTAATCACATAGAGTCTCCCCAAAGCACAACAACTAAGGAGGAAGCAGAAGTGGAATTCTAGTCAAGCCAAGGGTTAAAATGAAAAAGAGGAGTGCTTTGAATCCCCATGGTCTAGGTATTCATAGTCTTCCCTACCAATCTAGATCAGTCCCTTCTCTAATTGTTCTTCTGCTCCTTTACATTTTGAATTGTCTGTATACAATCACATATTGAGAAATGATCACAAGGCATCTTTTAGTCTAGCTTCTTGTTTTAGACAATAAGATACTACTATCCCTGAGTTACAAAGAAGCTTGCTGACACCCAGAGAGATGAAATAATTAGCAAAACCCACACAGTTGTAGAGATAAGACTAGAACCAGGTCAAAGACCTCAGACCTTTGCTCAGTATAAACCTCTTTACATTATTCCAAATACACTCTCAGAGTCAAGCATATCTTCCAGATCCCAAAGCAAATTTGCTGGTCTTGTATGCACCTTGCCAAAATACAAAAGCAGTTGATCTAGGAGAATAGCAAATATACTACTAATGTGGCTGGAAAATTCATTTGAGATGCCAGGAGTGGTATTAGGCTGCAGAAAGAGACACTGAGGATCACCTGGGAAGGACACTGATTACTGCAAGTGCTGCCGTTTATCAAAGGTGTGTTGGATGATTTCAAAATATGTCCACACAAAAGCTTGTATATAAATATTTAGGGCCATTTTATTCATTCTTGCCAAAACTTGGAAGCAACCAAGATACCTTTCAATAGAATAAAGAACTGTGCACATCTTTACAATGAAGTATTATTCAGTGATTTAGAAAACTGAGCTATCAAGCCATATAAAAACATGGAGAAACCTTAAATGAATATTGTTAAATGAAAGAAGCTAGTCCAGAAAAGCTATATACTGTATGATTCTAACTATATGAGATTCTAGAAAAGGCAGCACTATAGAGACAGTAAAAAGGTTAGTAAACGTCAGGGGTTTTGAGAGAGAGAAGGATGACTAGGTGGAGCACAGGGCAGTGAAACTATTCCGTATAATACTATATGTACTACAGTATGTACTATAACGGTGGGCACATGGTATGACGCATTTATCAAAACCCTTAGAACTTTACAACACAAAGGATAAACCCTAATATAAGCTATGGACTTATTAACATACGGCATCAATATTGGCTCATCAAATACAATCACACTAATACAAGATGTTAATAATAGAGGCAACTGTGTAAAAGGGGAGGGAGGTGGCAGAGAAGACATTAGGAACTCTGTACTTCCTGCTTAATTTTTCTGTAAATCTTAAACTTCTCCAAAAAATAAAGTCTATTAATGTATTTTAAAAATACACAGTAATTGCATTCATTGTATAATAAAAAAATACGGTAGCCAATTTAAAAAATTATATTGCAGGCATTCAGTGTGTAAGATCCTCCTCTGGGCGCTAGAGGATGTGTAAGAAGAAGAAGTTGGTAAGGAAGTGGTTTGTGTGGTAGAGTGGAGAGGTCTCCAGACCTCACCCTTATTTCCAATAGTTCACCCTGTAGCCACAGACAAAAGATTGTCAATTCCTCTCTGTCCCAGATTTCTCTCCTGAAAAATGAAGTTGGGTTAGATGAATTATGACATGCTTTCTACCATAAAAGTCTGTAATTCATCATTATATGCCCTCAAAGATTGTTTAACAAGAGGATTTATGAAACTTTGGGTCCACTCCGATTTCTTTTAGGGTTTTTGTATCTGAGCACACATGTACTTATTTAGGAGGGTAAATTAAATTCCCACATTTTTATGTCTTCACAGATCTTCTGCCTTCGGTATTTCTCATAATTTTCAACTGCTCCTTAAGGCTTGAAGTATATAAAAAGGCAGAACTCCAAGTGCCCAGTTCTCACTTAAATAAGGGATGGCTTACCTGTTCCTAGCCCCTCCATTCCTGGAATGTCATCTCCAAATCTATGGAAGAAAATAAAGAAGAAATTAGCTGAGATTAGGGCAAAAGAATTTTGGAGTTACTCCCATGTAGAGTTTCTTGATTCAAGGCGGAAGAAGGAGAGGTTTAAGTGTTTGTGTTTGAGGAACCTTTTGCTTGCACTGAACTGGAGCAAAGAAAATGTCACTCAGGCAGTTTTGGTGTATCCCAGTGGAGAGGTATTTATCTCCTGTAGGAACTTAACCTAAAACAATTAAAAGTCAGAAAAAACTAATCAACGTAATTAAGTTTCACTTTTTATAATAAAAACTGAAATGAGAAAGCAATACAAAAGGCATTAAAAATGATGAATTCATCCATTTGTTTACTTGTTCAAAATCATTAACTAAGCATCTACTATGTACTAGACATTTTATTAGGCACAGAGAGTTAAGAAAAAAAACAGACAAAATTTCTGAGTGGTCTTAGTCTCAGAAAACAGATACAAATAAATAAATATAAGATGATGTAAGTTAAGATAGCTGAAGGTACAAAATGCAAACATGAAAGTAATGATAAAGTTTGTTAAAGAGTCAATGGGCCAGGCACGGTGGCTCACGACTGTAATTCCAGCACTTTGGAGGCCAAAGTGGGTGGATTCACCTGAGGTCAAGAGTTTGTGACCAGCCTGGCCAACATAGTGAAAGCCCATCTCTACTAAAAATACAAAAAGTAGCTGGGTGTGGTGGCGGACACCTGTAATCCCAGCTATTTGGGAGGCTGAGGCAGGGAGAATTGCTTGAATCCAGGAGGCGGAGGTTGCAGTGAGCAAAAATGGCATCACTATAGTCCAGCCTGGGGGACAGAGCAAGACTCTGTCTCAAAAAATAAAAAAAAAAAATAGGGAGAGAGAGTCAGTGGTAGCTTCAAAAAGAAATTAGCATATGAGCTGTGTGTGTTGAAAAATGAATAGGATGTTGCCAAGAAGAGGAAGAGGAAAATGAAGAACTGAGGATATAAAATAGGAAGACATAAATATAAGCTATATTTTCTGGAAATGATCAGTGGTTCAGTGTTACAGATTACAGCAGAGGTTATGTCAGTAAAGAGGAGTGGTCATAAAAGGCCTGGAAGGCAAAGTCGAAGTTTACTGTAGTAAAAGCCTCCATTTGCCATGTTAATTTCCGCCACAGACCTGGAAGTTGAGAAGGAAAGAATTCCAGGGATAAAGACACAATTCATCAAAGATTGAATTACAGAGGAAAAGAGAGGATGGGGTGGAAATTTTTGTAAGTCTGTTTAATATTGTGAGCACTAGTTTCTCAAAACAAAAACAATCACGTGGGGAAAAGAAAGTAATAGAAAGTTTTTCTTTTCATTTTGGTCTTACCCTTTCACACCTTTCTTTGGAGGTTTACTCTTGAATTGGCGAGTCTGCCTCTGCTTGAACTTGGGAGGGCCTTTGCGTGGGGTGGTAGGACCCTGGTTTGAAGCTGGAGCAGCCAGAACAGTGTTGTCACTCATTTTAACAGTCCCCAGGCACCTGATGTTTCCCTTTCAGCCTCCTTAGACAGCGAGAGAGAAAAAAAAGAAGATCTTTCAAGTCATGGAGACCATTGGTTATTACATCTTTATTTTAGGCTGGAGAAGAAAAGTACTTCAATAAGAAACCTCAGTATTTTGTGTTGACAGAAAAGAGAAGTTATCATCTTCTCAAAGGATCTTTTAAAAAAAAGAGTATAAATCAATGCAGGCACCTAATGTAATGGAGTGTAAACTTACACTGTGCTATATTACTTACACAATCTATTAGTTGCATAAACGGACAATAGATTTTGAAATTTAAAAATCTAAGTAAATATGCTGTTCCAATAGATCTACCACTGAAAAAAATTTAAAAATAAATAAATTAAATTAAATTAAAGCTTTGCATTGGGCATAAAAAAATTAAAATTAAAATAAATAAATAAATAAATAAAATAGATCTGCCACGAGTGTTCTATGTGGATTTATTGTGATGCTGTACTTCTCTGTGACTACCAGTTCTACTAGTTATAAAGAGAGGACAATACACTCAGTGATCTCTATAGACTTTTATAGCACCTGCAATTTCTTTAAGCTTTTCATATTCCTCCAACCAACTGTAAAATAACCTGACTCTAGATGTTTCTTGAGTATTTTTCATGGCCTATTTTTTTTATAGTCCTTAAAGTCCTTATAGTTTAAGATAGGATTATTTTGTTTAATTCTCATGTGAACCAGAAACTTTTCTCTTAGTTCTGGGAGATGACAATGTAGTCTGACAAAAATGTAATCAGAGGACCCCTGAAGCAGGGATGACAATGTCTTAGTTCTGGGAGATGACAGTGTAGTCAGAGGACCTCCGAAGCAGGGATACCAACACCAATGAATATATTCAATATATCTTAATATACAAGCACATAGAGAAGCAAATGCAGGATGATTGAGTAATACATATGTGCTTTTCAACTCTACATCCAGACGTAAGATTCTTCACCCCCCTTTTTTACAAATCTTCGATGCTTTCTTCTATCTATACATAGGACCTATCCAATATGGTGTTCTCAGACTTTAATTTGGCTACAGAAATGCACATTGCCATTCTTCAAATACAAATCAAAGAAAATGATTGAAAAAGATAAATTTAAACAATCATGTCATTTTGGATGATATTATTTTCTTTCTTCTTTTCTTTCATACGAGTTAAAACTTGCTCTTAGAAGGAAGATCCTGAAAAGCCCCAAAGAACTCCAAATTGCTTTCGCCTCTTATCCTGAGCCAATCTCTTCCATCAAATCTAGTGTGTGGGAGCTTTGTCTGCAGAGGATTCCTTATTTTACCCATTACAGATTTATGCTAATATTCTTTTTTTTATTTTAAGGGAGAAAAGTTCTTGCCCATCACCCAGGCTGTAGTGAAGTGGTACAATTGCAATCATCGCTCACTATAGCCTCAAACTCCCAGGCTTAAGTGATCCTCCCACCTCAGTCTCCCAAAGTGCTAGGTTTACAGGCATGACCCACCACACCAGCCTATGCTAATATTGTTCACTGCAAACTTCCCTGACTGTCTTTGGCTCATGCTGACAATGACTCTCTTTACTAACCACACTGCATATCCCTTAAGCCTCATATTCTATAACTTCAAGTTCATACTGCTTTCTTCTTTCAAAATTGAGCTGCAATTAGTATCCTCACCTCCAATTTTTTTTTCTTACTTAAATTCTGATTATTATTAAATTATTATCCTTGCCAGTACTAGGAATGGTGAGACTGGCCAGAACCCTGGACCACCCGCCCATGCTGTGATTCCTGCCTTTGTCCCCTACTAGAATCGTTTCATGAGGCTGCCTTTCCAGTCCCAGAAACTACAACAGTGCCAGTGCATAGTTTATAGTAATTATGCCATATATAATTTGTCAAGTGGTTTAATAAATTAATTTAGAAATTGAACAAATACCCTAAACCTTCATGAGATCCTGACTTTTTGACATCTCCATCAGACCATAGAGAAGTCATTAGCTTTCAGGCTTTAGGAAATGCACTGCCAGTTCCTCTACTCACTAAACTCAGTTCCCATTGTGTGGGCCATCTCTAGCCCTGGTCGACAGGCAAACTTGTGCCTCTCCTAAGTGTGGTTGGGACCCTGGGAAATGCTGTTGAGCAGACAAGATCAGTGCTATGCTCAGAGTGGACCACCAGTAACTGACACATCCCAGCTCTGCCAAAGTCACGGAAGGCAGCTAGAGAATTTCTCTCAAATGAAGGTTTTTTTAACTGGTTGGGATTTTCAAGATAGAAGAAATCACAAACTTTCTTTTCTCTCATCTGAAGAACTATTAGGGTTAGGATTACCAGATTAAGCAAAAGGAAAGAAGAAAGAAAGAAAGAGAAAGAAAGAAAGAAGAAAGAAGAAAGAAAGAAAGAAAGAAAGAAGAAAGAAGAAAGAAAGAAAGAAAGAAAGAAAGAAAGAAAGAAAGAAGAAAGAAAGAAAGAAAGAAAGAAAGAAAGAAAGAAAAAAAGAAAGAGAAGAAAGAAAGGCATCCAGTTCCATTTGAATTTCAAAGAAATAACTTTTTTAGTAAATTATATCTCAGCTATTTCATGGTACATATTTACACTTAAAAAAATCATTTTTTTCAGGAATTCAGATCTAACTGGCATCCTCCATTTTATCTGGCAGCCCTAATAAGATCCGATTATGTTGGATCCAGAGTTTTCTAATGTAAGGGCCTAAAGTGGCCCTAATTGGTTAAATTGCCCTGTGGTGGTAACCCGGTATAGAGTATACTCTTTAGAATCTAATTGACGTAGTTTTAAGTTCCTACTCCACAGAACTGGCTATGTGACTTAGGATAAGTTTCATAATCCTCTGTGGGTCTTACTCCATCCATAAAATGAATCAAATAATACCTTTGTTTTAGTGTTATGGGAAAATTTTAAGAAGACAATATAAGTAGAGTGTCACAAAGTGTTCAGAAAGAACACATATATGATAGACCTTCTGAAAGAAAAGAAACCCATGAAAACAAATCTGTGGAATGACGCTTGTTCACATGGACTCTGCACCTCTTTCCTCTGGGCCAACTGCTGAAGAGTCCTTGCCATGCACCAGAGGGGCAATTGTCATCCACACTTGCTGGGTAATCCTCTGCTTCCTTCAAATGCCCCAACTATTAATTTATTTCTGGTCTTAAAATTCTGTCTGAAGAAGCCTTCCTTGAATCTCTTTGACACATGTAACAGCAACCCCAAAGAATTTAAAAATCACATGTGATATCCATATTCCCCTGATGATACATCCCCTTTTTTCTTGCAAGTTTCTTCTGCATGTTTACATAATTTTGAAGTTACCCCTCTAGGCTTAGACAGTGTTCTAAGTTTTATGCATTATATGAGAGAATCCTCCTCAGAAAGAGTTACATAACAGTTGCAAAGTTAATCCCTTGATCCTAATGGTGCTCAGGATTTGCACTAGGTAACCAGAGCAGTCAACTAATCCCTATGCACTTAGATTTACCCTCCAATTCCCTCTGCAAAACCTTTAGGAAGAGTAAAACAACTATGACCTTTTCCTGCATTGGAAGCCAGTCCTGTTGCCCATAAATACCACTAAAAGCTAACCTCATCCTGACCACACTTTTCTAGAAATTCCAAGGGCACCTGGAGCTGAATAACCCTAAATGTATTATCAGACATGATTTTAGCTGAAAGAAGTTTCACATTTTTTCCTCCAAAATAGTCAAGCAACTTATTCCTTTGCAAGACAGAACATTTTACCATTTTTAAAGCAATGTTAGTCCTTCCCCTTTTGAAGATTACAAACTGTTTATCTGCAGAATAAGTAGATGCAGCAACGTAATATTTCAAGGCATACTTTTGAAGGGGACTGGGGTTAGGGTCAACTTAGCAAAGTTAAAAATTGGTATAAAGCAAAAAATCATCTTCTGTTGCTTTATACAGCAAAGGCCAGCTGTATACAATGACAGGGGATGATCCTTCATAAATTCCAACTATAGAAAAGCAGTTTTAGAAGGTTCCTGAGGCAGCCTCTCTGATGCTGCTGTTATCACTTTAAACTTCCAGTTCTATTTTTCTCAGCAAAGATATAGACAGATAGACAAGTCCATTGTTGGTGGACTAAGAGAGAGGCTGGAGGGAGCTAAGAAGGGAAGTACTGTTGGGGTTGAGCCAATAAATATCACCCAGAGTCCTGCTGAGGTAGAGAAAATCACTAATTTGAAAAGCAAAGCAAGACCCAAACCAAAGTCATTTAAAAAAAAAAAAATTACTGAAAATCCAGCCAGCACCCAGCTTCAGAATGGAACAAACAAACACTTTGACCTCAAAGGGAGGAGGCTCAGACACCTGCACTGCCCTGCGGTCATTCTCATGCTCACTCTCAGCTCCCCTTCTCTTTTCCCTAACACTTACACTAGCCCACTGGTGCCTGGGCCAAGTTTGCCAGCACATCCTGGGAGTAAAGAACTGTTTTCCCTGTGGTTATTTAGCGCTACAGATCCCTCCTTCATCAGAAAACTGTTTACTATGAAGCTGCAAACAGGGAGGGTCACTATTGGCTCCTTGCAAATGAATTCAGCAATCAAGCTTTGCAGTGACCTTGTAATAATCAAGTTTCGCTTATTTGCTTGTCCCATGGCATAACAAGAAGGTCTGAGTGTATCTCCTTCATGTTCTTTCCTGTTTTCAGCCCAGCCTCAGCCCAGGCCCATAAGTCCAACATGTTTTCTTCTCCCTTTTTTTTTTTTTTTTTGAAGCCTGATTAACCCTCCAAAGCCCTTCAATTATATCCTGTTCAAATTCACCAGAAGTTCAGAAATACTCACAGAGCTGAATATTGTTCCTGTCAGCTGCGCAGCTGCCTTCTTTGCAAAAGACAAAAGGATCTTTGCATCCTGATTTATCTCTCTGTAATACCCTCATGCTGCCTAATCTCACCGTCATGAGCTCAGAACAACCCAGGGACAAAGAAGTCAGGAGAACATGGGGTGAGGCTGGGACAGGCTTAGGAGGTTTCTGATAATTAGAGGCCTTTTCAAAACTGATTTGGGCTCCCTCCAGTCAATAAACAAGTATTGTATTCACAGAAACACAAAAAGTGTTGATATCCAAGTGTAAATTTCAGTTTGTGATTTAATATCTTCTGTCTTTTTTTTCTCACCTTTAGTTTTTACTACCCCCATTTCTTCCCTTTCCCTGACAAACATACACCTATGCACACAATCACACATACCCATATATACAGTGACAGAATTCTTATGGGGCTCTAGAGAATAGGAGAGAAGAGAGGGAGCCACAGTGTCCCCCGCTATAGTGGGGACATTGAACATGTGGGCAGTGACATTGAGAAATACACGGTATCTCTCCCTAACTGGTATTGTGTGTATTTCCTCAGAGAGATGGAACTTTAGAGTCAAAAATGATATCAAATTCAGTGATATCTGACAGAGAAAGGGCCCAAATGACAGCTAGGAATTGTTAACTGAGGACATTTATTTGAGAATCGATTGCTGGATCTTCCACACCTAAATGTTTCAGGATGTAGGGTCTAGGGTACAATCCAATTTACTGAGATCCTTGACTCAGTCTTCCTATTATATTCATCCACTAGTATTAATTAGTATATCACTTTATACCATTTTAAACAGATCTCAACCCATATGCTAGCTATCAGTAAGCTCTTTTGACAAATTTATCATAGAAAGATTAAGTGACTTATTCAAGGCTGCAAATAAAATTAATGATGGAGCCAGGAACAGGGCCCAAATCTGGGAACAACTGTCTTTGTACTATACTACATCAAAGCAGACGTGCACCAAGATGTCTGTTTTCTGGTCACTTTAATGTCTTGTCAGTGAATTTCAGTGTGCCTTCCCCAATTGTTACCTGTTCGAGAACTACACTCCATAAGATTATAGAGAAAGAAGGTCAATTTATCCTTCCTAGACAGGGAGAGATTCTTAATCTTCACACCTAAGCAGATTACATGAGCAACTAAACAGCTTAAGAGTCTTTCATATGTTCTCCCGTGGTCTTTACCAAAATTCCTCTGAGTTTTGAAGACAACAAACACCTTGCAAAGCCAGGACAGTGTTTGGTCTCTGGATAGGTCCTTCTACTCTCTTCTCTGTATCTCCATTACCATTCACATCTTCCTTTACTGTTACAAACCAGGCAAGTGAATGTTTAGATGCTTATCTGTCAAGCTTTTACATATTCTCCATTTTCTTGATGAAAGAATACAAATTTTAAGGACAGTGGAAAGTGCCATAAGCTGAGTCAATGCTCTATAATGTTGTTACTCAAAGTGCAGCAGCAGCAACACCATCTGTCCTTGTTAAAAATGCAGGATCTCAGCCCTGCTCCATCTGCATTTTAACAAGGTCCAAGATGATATGTTTACATATTAATGTTTGAAAAGTACTGTTCTAGACCCATATGCAGGCGTGGGTTTGCCAATTATCTGCTATGTGAAAAAACTGTCACCTCTCTGAGCCTTGGTTTCCTCATATGTAAAATGGATGATTTAGAGTGTAAAAGTTCTCAATTTTTTTCCATCCTAATACACTTGAGAAAGATCATCTTGCTATATTCAATGCTGAGTATGGCGGTGGTTATGCCATAATTCTTCTTCCTCCAAAGGAAATTCAGGAGAGTGAAGAGTGAGAGGTTAGGGGTGTGGGGAATGTCTAGGTGTATAGTTTGAATAATTCTTCTAAAGCTATTCTAATATGATTCTCAGGGGTTTAGAATTAAAAAATACTTCAATTGCTCTACAGTCTTAAAAATCAATGTTCCTTCTTGTTATGGACCAAGTAAAGTAGGAACATTTCTTCTCATGCCTCTCACTAAGTACCGCTAAAAATCCTGCATATTATATATGAAGGAAACGTGGAATATTTCAAATTATTTGAGAGAAGGAAAACCAAATAGAGACCTTAGATGCAAGGAGCAACATGGCAGTAAGTTTCCTGAATTTTCTTTTTGTTTTGTATATCCTGATGTAGATGCAGGAAAAGACAGTAACCCAAAAACATCAAGAGGAATGAAAAGCAAAAAAACTCCCCCAAAGCCTGTTTTCTCTAGACAAGTGACCAGTAGAGTAGCAACCTAGCACGATAAAAAAAATATTTAAACAAAAACCACCCTCCTCCAGTCAAACACCACGGAAAAAAAACATGACAGGACTCAGAAAAGGCTAAGTGGAGAGCCAAGACTTTCATCTTGATTCAGCCACAATGGGGTGACTTTCTTCCACCCTAGCTGGGTGGTATCAGAGAAAGCCACATTGGGATCTTGGACTTTCCTCTCCAGCCGGTCATAATGAGACCACCTTTTTCTCCCTACCAGAGTGGTATCAAAGAAGCCCAAGTGGGAAATTTCACCTCCATTCAGAACTAACACAGCATGTAAAAAAGAATAAAATAAAGATTTTAGAACTGAAAAATAGAATAACCAATATAAAAAACTCAATGGATGGGCTCAAAAACATAATGGAGAAAAAAGAAGAAAGAACCAGTGAACCTGAAGGTAGAACAACAGAAATTACCCAATCTGAACAAAAGTCAGAAAATAAACCCACCCCCCAACAAAAAAAAGTAATAGAACCTCACAGATATGTGAGACTAAAGGACCTAATTATGTCATCAGCATCTCAGAAGGAAAGGAGAAAAGAGGTGAAGCTTGAAAAGTACTTGAAGCAATAATGGCTAAAAATCTTCCAGATGTAGTGTAAGACATAATTGTGTAACATCAAGAAGGTGGAGAACCCCAAAGGGCTAAACTCAAAGAAATCTACACAAAAATACATCATGGCCAAACTTCAGAAAACTAAAGACAAGGAAAAACATTAGAAAGCAGTGAAAAAGAAACAACACCTTATCTGTAAGAGAAATAACTCAACTGACAGCAGATTTCCCATTAGAAACCAGGAAGACTAGAAGGATAAGGCACATTTTTCATGTCCTGAGAAAAAAAGAACTGTCAACACTGACTTCGATGTCATGTGCATTTATCCTTCAGGAATGAAGGGGAAATAATGGCATCCTCAGACAAAGGAAGACTAAGAGAATCTATAAACAGAAGACCTACTCTAAAGGAATAACTAAAGAAAATTTTTGAAACAAAAAACAAATGATAAAAGAAAGAATTTTAGACTACCTGAAAAGAAAAACAGAAGATAAGAAACTCAGTCACCTTCAGCAAGGCTTGGTGGAGAACACAACATTGTTCAAGACACTGTGAGGTTCTAACGCTCTGGTCGTCATCTTGGATCAGGGATTCATCCACCATTCCCTGTTTCAGGTTGGTGCTCTTCCTAACTGTCTCTACTACTCTGGCTTCTACTGATTCTCAGGAGATTGGTGTAGGCTGGCCAAGTGACAACCAATACACACTATCTCTGTTGGATGGAGCTCTTTCACCAGATATCTTCATAGGTCATTGCCTAGTCTAGTGATGGCTGATTTCTGGTCAGTTTCTCTCTCATCTTATCAACCAGGTAACGGAGCTATATGGCTATAAGCAAAATGACCAATCTTAAAGGAATTCCTCCAAAAGAACTTTTGTGTGTTGAACACTCTAAGCTTTTACAGAAACAAGAAATAAAGCTAACGGGAAACTCACTATTGATAGATTCAATAACATAAACAGATCAGAGAAATATTTTCCTAAATGAAAAAGTCCACAGTCAAAAGGGAGTATACAATTTGACTTCATTTGTGACACTCTGGCAAAGCAAAACTATAGGGTTGGAGAATAGATCACTGGTTGCTAGGGATTGTGATTGAGTGAAGTTGACTCCAAAAAGAAAATATGAGAAATTTTATGAGCGGTGATGGAATTATTTGGAATTCTGATCATAGTGGTGGATATACAACTTGATGCGTTTGTCAAAACCCATATGCCCATCACAAGGAGTAAGCTCTACCGTATGTAAATTTTACAACTAGATATGATAAAATTATTTTTTTAAATCAGTATCCCGTAGCCCTATAACTTTTGGTTCTTGATCCCTTCTGACAGAAGGAAAAGTATTATTAATTATATATTGGAAAGTAGAATGCAGGTAGTAAGTAAATAGAAAGTAATTAAAATTTAGCTGTCCTTTAGCTTCTTATGCAAGTGCTAATCTCTAATCTTTCTTTAGTGCTTCTTAAAATACCAGTGAGTGGGAAGAGACATTAAAGTCACATTTCCTACACATTTGGACTCTCCTAGACTGAACTTCCCACTCTGACTAAGGCATAGTGGACTCCAGAGGGGAACACACTAAACATGAAAAAGAAATGTACAAGCCTGGCCCCTCTTTCCCCTAAATACCTTATGTTTGATTCTCCAGAACAACATTAATCTTGGAAAAAAACTTAAGAATTAAAAACACAATATTATTTTCCAGAAAACAGATAAGAGGAAACACTTCTCAATTCATTTCATAAGACCTATTTCACAATGACACCAAAACCAGACAAAGACAATTAAAAAGGAAATTACAAACCAGTATCTCTCATAAATCTAGATGAAAAAATTCTTAACAAAATATTATCAAATCAAATACAGCAATGTATAAAAATAACAATATACTGGGGGTCAGGTGGGATTTATTCCAGCTTTCAAGGCTTTTTAAATATTCAAAAATTAATCAGCATAATCCATTATATTAACAAGCTAAAGAAGAAAATCACATGATTATATCAATTGATGAAGATATGATTAACAAAATCTATAACCCATTAATGGTAAAACACTCTCAGCAAGCTAGGAATAGGAGAACTAGGAATCCTATGAGAATAAGATTCTCATAAAGAATCTATGAAAACCTACAGATCAATGAAACAAAGTAGAAAACCCAGATATAGACCTATACAAATATGCCCAATTAATTTTTGACAAAAGGGACAAAAGCAATTCAATGGGAGAGGGATAATCTGTTCAACAAATGGTGCTGGAAAGCATGGCCATTTTGTCTCTGGATATCCATAAACCAAGAGAAAAAGAAGGAAAAAGAGAAGGAGGAGAAGGAAGAGGAGAGGAAGAATCTTAAACCTCACATATTATGCACCCCAAAATCTTCACACCTAGTACAGAAATTAACTCAAATGAATCACAGACTAAAATATAAAATGTGAAACTATGAAACTTTAATTTAAAAATATGAGAGAACACAAGTCCAGGCCCTTGGACAAAGTGAAAAGTTCTTACACTTGCCAGTGAAAATATACTTCATAACAGGAAAAATTGATAAATTTGACCTCATTAAAATTAAAAAATGTTTGCTCTGTGAGAAACTCTGACTGGGAAATTGAAAGACAAATTACATATTGGAAGACAGTATTTGAAGATCATATACCCAACAAGGGATTTGTACCTCAAAAATGTAAAGAACTCTCAAAACTCAAGATTAAAAAGGCGACCAATTCAATTAGAAAATGAACCAGAAACGTGTGTAAACATTCCACTGAAGAGGATATGTAGATTACAAGCACACAAAAAGATATTCACCATAATTATCCACTAGGCAAATGCACATTAAAGCCACAATGAGATATCACCGCATACCTAATATAATGACTAAAAAAAATAGTGTTAACACTGAGTGATTACACAGATATAAGAGAAGCTGGATCACGTGTGCATTGTGAGTGAGAATGTAAAATGGTAAAGCCACTATGGAAAACTATTTGGCCAGCTTTCCTAAAAATAAACATGGATTTACCACGCAGCCTAGCAGCTGTACTCTTGAACGTTTGTCCAGGCAAGTGAAAATTTGGGTCCTCGAGTGTCTATAGCAGCTTTATTCAAACCAGCCCCAAACTGGAAACTATACAAATTTCCTACAACGAGTGAATAGTTACACAAACTGTAGTACATTTATACCATGAAAATACTGCTCAGCCATAAAAAGAAATGAAGTTACTGATACATACAACAACTGGCATGAACCTCAAGGAAATTGTACTAAAGGAAAAAAGCCAATTTCAAATGTATGTATGATCCCGTTCACATAATATTCTTTTTTGAATTTTTTATTTTGAATTCAGGGGTACATGTGCAGGTTTGTTACTTGCGTCATGGGGGTTTGTTGTACACATTATTTCATCACTCAGGTATAAAGCTTAATATTCATGAGTAATTTTTCCTGATCTTCTCCCTCCTCCCACCCTCCACTCTCCAGGAGGCCCCAGTGTGTGTAGTTTCCCTCTGTGTGTCCAGGTGTTGTCACCATTTAGCTCCCACTTATAAGTGAGAACATGCAAATGTTTGGTTTTCGGTTCCCACATTAGTTTGCTAAGGATAAGGGCCTGCAGCTCCATCCATGTCCCTGTGAAGGACATGATCTTTTTAAAGGCTTTTTTATGGCCTTTTTATGGTTTCATAGTATTTCATGGTGTATATATGTACTATATTTTGTTTATGTAGTCTATCATCCATTTGTATAATATTTTTAAATTGAAAAAGCTATAAAGAGGGTGAATAATTTAGTGGTCACCAGGGGTTAGAGAAGGGTGTGAGGAGGTGGGTGTGGCTACAGAAGGGTAAAGCAAGTAAGCCTTGTGGTGATGGCAGAGTTCTGTGTCTTGGTCTTGGTAGTCGTTAGAAAAAACTTCACATGCAATAAAATTACATAGAAATACACACACACACACACACACACACACACACACGAGTGCATACATAACTGGAGAAATCTGAGCAGACTCCGTGAATTGAAAATGTCAGTCTCCTGGGTTGATATTATACACAGTTATGAAAGATGGCAACATTGGGGGAGACAGGATGGACATTCCTTTACAACTTCCTATAAACCTATAAGTATTTCAAGGTATAAAGTTAAATAACATTGTTATTCTAAAATTCATAGAAGGATGCATAGCAACTTCAACATAGTAGCAATCAGATATATATTTGTTCAAAGCTGAAATATAGGTGACCTGGCTCAGGAGGTAGAGCTGTTTCCCCTCTTCGTATCCTTCCCTCTCAAGCCATTTCTCCTTTGCCTCCTTTGTAGGCATCTCTCACTTTGTCTTTTCTAAATACTAATGTTTCCTAGTATATTGGCCTTTCTCATTCATTCCACTGGTATTTATTGATAGTCTACGATGTTTTTAGCCCATGCTTTAGTCTCTGGGATACAGCAGTGAATAAGACAACATCCCTGACCTTATAGAGCTCATAGCTTTGCGGAGACATGGATAACAAACAGAAAAAATAATACATGAGAAATATGTCAAGAGATTTACATGCTAGAAATAAAAATAAGGCAGCATAATTAAATAGAGGCACTATTTTAAATATAATTGTTTAAAAAGATCTCTCTCAGAGATCAACATATGAGCAGAGATCCGAATAAAGAAAGAAATGAATCAGGCATGATTATTTAAAGGAAGAATATTCCTGCAAAGAGAATCATCCCTAAAATGGGAACTTGTTTCTCATGAAAGGATTAGCAGGAGGGGCAGGATCTGGAATGGAGTAAACAATGGCTGAGAATTAGGAGATGAGTTTGGAGGATTGCAAGTGGCCAGATCACGAGTATGTTAGAATTCTAGTGCTACGTGACAAATTACCCCGAAATTTAGCATACCATAACAATAGATGTTTATCTCTCACAGTATCTATGGGCCAATCAGGAATGGCATAGCTGGGTGGTTCCTGCTCACATCTTCTATGAAGTTGCAGTCATGCTGTTAGCCAGGACTGTAGTCATCTGGAGCTGGAACATTCATTTCCAGGATGGCTCACTCAGACAACTTTTGGTCCTCACCACATAGACCACTCCACAAGGAGCTTGAAACTGTCCTTATGACATGATGCTTGGCTTCCTACAGAATGAATAATCTAAGAGAAATCAGGAGAAAAAACACAATGTCTAACAGTCTTGGAAACAACGTGCCATCACTTCTGCCATGTGCTATCGGCCACACAGGACAATCCTGATACAGTGTGATCAGGGTTGAATACCAGAATCATTGGGGGCTGTCTTGGAGGATGACTACTACAATAAGCCAACTTGCAGATATTGGTGAAAATAGAATTCTATTTTATTCTAAGTGGATGAAAGATCCCTAGAGGTCTGAAAAACCAAGGAATAATGTGATCATGAGTATGCTTTTTACTCTCTTATGAGAATAAAGGGTTAATGAGACTACTATGGAAACAGAAAACGTATAAAAAGAATGCTATAAAAGTCCAGCAGAGACACAACGATGGTGGGCTAGGGTGCTAACAAAGGAGGAGGTAAGAAGTCATCAGCAGGTTATTCACTGAAAGTGGAGTTAACAGAATTTCCCTATGCTTGGCCAATTTCTCTCTACATTCCTTCTGGGTAATCCCATCCACTTACATGGTTTAAACCAGTGTTTCTAAAACCTCACAGTTGACGGACAGAGCTTTTTAAAACGTAGATTTCCAGGTCCAACTCCAGGAAGAGATTCAGATTCTGATGTAGGCAGTTTGGCCTGAGACTTTGCATTTCTTTCTTTCTTTCTTTTTTTTTTTTTTCTTTCTTTTGACAGAGTCTTGCTCTGTAGCCCAGGCTGAAATGCAGTGGCATGATATCGGGTCACTGCAACCTCTGCCTCCTGGGTCCCAGTTCAAGCAATTCTCCTGCCTCAGCCTCCTGAATAGCTGGGATTACAGGCGCATGCCACTATGCCTGGCTAATTTTTTGTATTTTTAGTAGAGACAGGGTTTCATTATGTCGGCCAGGCTGGTCTTGAACCCCTAACCTCATGATCTGCCCACCTCGGCCTCCCAAGTGCTGGGATTACAGGCATGAGTCACCACACCCAGCCTGAGACCTTGCATTTCCAATGAGTTCCTGGGTAATGGTGGTCTGCTGGTATACACCCAAAGTGTGGCCTGGTTTAAATTACTATCCATAGTCTGATGATATGTAAATTCAGCCTTATATATTCCACTATCTTTCAGAAATCATCTCCAACAAAATGACACCTTTTTTTTTCAAACTCAGAACTAGACACATCCAAACGTATGTCCTTATTTCCCCTATACATCTGTTTCTTCTCTTGTATTCTCTATCTCAGTTGGCGGTATCCCCAAGGACCCAGCCATTCTAGCAAAAAATCCAGAAGTCATTCATGATTCCTCCTCATCCTCATCCTTCATCCTCATCCTTCATCCTTCACATCCCACCAGTTACCAGGGCATGCCAATTTCACCTACATAATTCTCAAATCTGACCATTTCTGTCTATCTCATTATGAATATAGTTCAAGCCTAAACAGTCTCCTAATCGATTTTATTCACATCATATCCAACCACATCAGTTTACCAGGGTAAACTAGGTGAAACACAAAACTGATCACTTCCATCCTTTACTTTCAATGACTCTCCGTCACTAACAGGATTAAGGCTGAGGTCCTTATTAACATGCGTAAGAGATCCATGGTGATCTGAACCCTGTGCCTGCCCTTCTCCAGGTACATTTCTCATTCACATGTAACTTCCACTTTGCAACAATCTTGAGCTGCTTCCTTATAATTCCCTGCATATCCCACATCATTTTGGGAGGCCATGGCCATGTTGCTGCTCATGCTTCTCCTCTACCTCAAGTGCCTTCTCTTCTACTCCCAACCCCTCCCACATCAACTACTCAACACCTACTCTCCTTCTTAACTGAGCACAGTGGTCACTTCCTCCAAGAAGCCTTCTTTAATGTCCTTACGTGTACTCTCAAAGTATCCATGTGGTTTTTTCTTTTCCTATGCTCACACAAAAAATTACATTTATTTATTTCTGTCTTCCCCATTACATCTTTCAGCTACTTGAGGTCTAGGACTGTGTCTTGTTTATTTCTGTACCTTTCCATGGGTCATTGCATATGATCAGGAATTATGAAATATTTTTGATAACTGGACTCCTTTTAGAACTTTCTAAAATTATAAATGCTCTCTCATCCCCCAATAAATACACTGATCTGTAATGCAAATCTGTAAAATATGTATTGATTTCACAAATTTTTCTGAAGAGGGATGCTTCCACACCCTCCAATATACCCTGGGCTCGGGGTGGGGGAAGAGTGAGGTTTGCCTAGTGAGGTGTTCCCTAATAGCATGAGAAATGAGTGGTGGGATATAGACCATGAATTTACCATTTTTGATTTTTAAATATTTCTTGTTCTAATTAATGTACTCTACCTATGTTATTTTCATCGTCTCCTCGGTAGAACATAAGTTCCACAGGGCAGCAGAGACGTCATCTGCAGTCTATTGCTGCACAAGGTAACTAAAACAGTACCTGGAAGAAAAGAGGCTCTTGGTAAATGTTATGGAATGAACAAACGTGTCCCCTCTTGAGGGCGCAGAGCTATAAAACCTACTGCCTTCTGTGTAAGTCAGCGTTTGCTTTCTTTATAATAAAGTTATATATGTTGTTTCAAGGGCTATATTCTGTCTCTATATATATTTTTTAATTACAGAATAAAGTGGTATTAGGCTTTCAGTATTTTTGCTCATTTTAATTATACACTATTTTCCTTTTCATATTTTTCTAGGCTAATCTCTTTTCTCACACGAAATGACTACCCCTCCCTTGATTATTTTGATTTCATTGAGTCTAAAGAGAAGACAAACCTGTATCAATTTACAACGGGAAATAAAGATGCAGTACATTTAAGTGAAAAAAAATAAATGTCAGTTTCTCCAAATACATGTGCTTGATTAGTCAGTTCTAAATATATTGATGTAGTATAAACACTGAATATTGAAATATTAACCTAAATAAGCATTTATTATTGGTAACAACTACAGGAATATACAGCATAAATGTGACTTGGCTGCTTAAAAACTGTTCCTCAGATGGTTTAAACATGGCCTCCGAAACTTGTTCCCATTTAAATTACTTCATAAACCATTTCCTCAAATATGGTACAAAGTCTATTTTAGCACTTGTTAAATTGTCACAAATTCTGAGTTACAAGACGATGAATTAATGAAGTTTTACTTCCTTTTGTAATTTCATTCCTAGGTTTAACCAAAGACGTACTTTTGCTTGCTTGTTTCGTTTGAAGAAAAACCAGCAAAAACTATTACAAACATTTGATTGTTTGGAGTGCAATACGAAGCTACATCTTGAAATTATAACCAACAAAACTCCAAAAATCTGTTTAGGAACACATTTTTTAAATTTAGGACCAAGTATATGCAGTTAACAATCATAGTTCCTTAGCACTCTACATTCACTGCCAGCAAACTTTCAACATATCTGGCTGATAATGAACCTGGCAGGGACCCAGTGGGAACAGAAGTGAGTGGTACAAAGTAGAGCCGATGGGAATGTATCGCTACTGGTTTCAGGCTCCTTGCCTCCGTAGGCTTATGCACTAAAATGACCTGATTATCAGACATACCCTCACAATTATTCATAATACCCATAGCTATAGGCTCTGTACTCTTGCGTGCACATTCATGCATCTCCACGTCACACAGGCTGTCATGCTCGTACATGTGCCATTAATTGACAAGAATGCTGCTGAAGTTGGCTGATCAAGAGATAGTCTGTGCAAAGGAACAGGATTTGAGACAGCCCAGGGTTTCCTCTTCAAGTAGGTTTAAAACATTTTTTTTCTCACTAACTTCCTTCCTGTTCTAACTGCCAGTACTCAGAAGTCAGAGTTGAGAGACAGAGGCACCCCGGACAGAGACGCGAAGCACTGAATGTAAGTTCAAATACCTCGGGTTGGGGAGGCTTCAGGTGGGCACAGAGCTAAGTCGGAAACCTCTCAAAGGGGCTACCACCCTCTACAGTTTATTTATTTGTTTTTTTAGAGGGGCAGTTTCCCTTTAAAACAAACTTTATGATACGAAATTGCTAAGGAGGCTGCAGAGAAGGGGAAGTTAGAGCAGGGAAGGGTAGCAGTGGCTCAGGGGAGGAGGCTCAAGGTGGGAGGGTAGAGGGTGCCTGCAGCCCAGGAGGTGCAATCCTGAATGTTCTGGAGAAGTCCTCTGAGAATGCACACCGGGAGTGCCTGGAGGGGTTTCCTGCATGGTAGGAGCAGGCACCTGGCCAGGCTCAGAAGAAAAAGACTGTAGATCCAAACTGATACAGACTGTGCTGGTAGATGGTGGGTTGTGCTGGGGTGGAGATGTGTGGTTTCCTGTTTTCAAGCAGACAATGTAAAAGGCTGGTTGAAAAAGAAAAAAAAAGGGTTCGAAGCTGACACATATTAAACTCTCTTCCACTAAAGAATTTTCTGGTGATATAAGAGAAATGCATAATGAAATCCTCGCTTAGAGTGCAGGGAATTTAGCCCTCAAAGAGGAAGTATGGTATAGCACATTGTTGTGTACTCATGAGTCATACAGTGATAGAATTCCCATCACCGACAAAAACTGTTCATTAAATTCTTGCAGTCAGATAGGCAAAAAGCTTGTTGCTACTGTTGTTAATAATAATAATGGCACTTTACATGTGAGATAACTATAAAAGCAAACATGGAAAACAGCAAATAACGTATTAAGAGGCAGGTTTTAGAATAATTCAAGCGGACCCAGCTAGGACATCTGATCAGTGGGCCTCCCAAATGTCAAGGTCGGAATTTCGGCCACCATTAGTGGAAGTGCTTTAGGTATGATCTGAAATATTTTCTTCCCTTTTGGAGGACTTCCCAGCCAGCATGTTTCATAAACATAATCCGTAATTAAACTCTAGACCTATGGGAACTTGAGGTGTGGGTCTGGTAAGCTCTGGGCAGTTTCTTCAGAGTGGGCAAAGGCAGAGTGCTCTCACCCAGAGAGCTCATAGTCACCCCTTCACATGAAGACCAAGAGCCACTGGAGTCAGGGTTGGCCTGGCATTCCTCACTGCAGGAATGGTCACCACAGGAGATCAAGAAGATCATGTCGGCCTGTTGGCCGGGGGAGGCAGGGGCAGAGGTCTAGTCGCTAGCCGGCATCGTGAATCTTGCTATTGGCTTTGAGTGTTTTTAATTTATAAGACTATATTCCTTCTCAAAGCAAAAATAGCACAAGCTTAGTAATGAGAGCATATTACTGTTTTGTGAGATGTGTGAAATTCCAAGAGAAGAACAGTTCTTTCTCCATCCGTGCTTCACAGATGCGAAACATGAGGACGAATCGTGCTGTCACTGAGCAGAAACAGGCGAGCAATTTTCAGGCCTTGACTGGAATTTGGTCCTTCCTTGTTTTGGAGAACACGAGTTTGTCCCTAGGGAAGTAGGCTCTGAACATCAAGGTTCTGTTTTCAGTAGACGCTCAGCACAACAGAGTCATTCTGAGGGAAAGACGTGGGTCTGAACTCATTTGGGAGAGCACAGTATATGACAAATGTCAGCCAGCAGGAAAAGAGAAGCCCTGGGGAGTCGAAATTATGCAGATTGAAAAAGAGAACCAACAATTGTTGAGTGACTTTTTTGTGTCAGGCCTGGTGACAGAAACTTTCAAATTTTGTTCCTAAGAAGAATGCAAAAGTGTTCAATGATTTGACTAAAATGACATACTGATACAAAGAGGATCAACAGCCACAATGCGTCCGAATTGCACTTTGGAGTGCAATTCGTAAGGCATGGTGGCGCATGCCTGTAGTCTCAGCTACTTAGGAGTCTCAAGTGATCCTCCTGCCTCAGCCTCCCAAGTAGCTGGGACTACAAGCACGCACCACTACACCGGTTAACTTCACTATTTTTAGTAGAGACGAGGTTTCTCCATGTTGCCAAGCCTGGTCTCGAACTCCTGGGCTTAAGCAATCCACCTGCCTTGGCCTCCCAAAGTTCTAGTATTGAAGGTGTGAGGCACCATGCATGGCCTATTATTATCTTCTTGAGACAGGTTTTACTCTGTCACCCAAGAGCATGGTCATGAACACAGCTCATTGCAGCCTCGACCTCCCGAAGCTCAGGTGATCTTCTCACGTTCTTTAGGAAGAATCGCATGGAAGAAATTTTCTCCAGTTCCACATTTTGAGAGTCCTTATTTCTGATTTATGTTATTGCTGCCCAGGATCCTGCATTTGAGTCTACACTGGCATACCCAGAGATGAGTCTCATGTTGCCCCTGAAACATCGGCAACATTTATCTGTGCAATAAGCCCATCCCGAATCTCCCTGTGTTGTGTTACTCGCTGGTGTCCTCAGCCAGAGAGTGAACTTTACCTCTGGTAAAAATTCACTTGAGCTTTCTTAAAGAACCTGATAGTCTCAGCACAAATGGTCATTAAAAAATTATCTCTCACTTCTGTCTAACTTTTAATGCTAATTTAAAACTTTCGTGAATATATTGAGGTACTGAAGGCAATGACTTCCTTAATGCTCAGTTTTCTTTGAGGACTATTTAATTTTTGTGAAGGTATCTGGTGGCATGACTTCACATCTTGGGCATTCAGAAAAGCTCACTGGATGTCTTGAGTTCTTTCTCTTGGTACATATGAACGTGGGTTAGAAAAATATGCCATGAATGCACAGGCAAGAAATAGTAAGTTGTTTCTCTCACAAAGAGAAATAGTAAGGAATTACATTTCTAGTAATTTGTGCCTTTATCTGGATTGATTACAATGTTTATTGTCTCTTACAAAATGATCTTGTCTTTGGCTTTTCTCATCCAGTTTTGAAGTTTTCATAGTCCTTAAGGGGGCTGATGTGGTAGAAAGCAACACTGCACAGATCCAAAACATGAGAATAACCATGAGGAAAGTGTGAAGTATGGAATCCTCCATGTCACCAGGGACAGGGGCAGGGGAAAGGGTGGAATCCAGAACTAAGAAGGCTTCTGGTGTCCTGAGAGACAAACTTGCAATCCCCCAATATGCCAAATTGCCCGGCAACCAGCGCAGCACATTCAAATCCTTGACTAGCTCTGAAATGTCACCAGTCTTTTATAGATGGCCCAAGTCTCCAGACCCGCACTAGACTCATAGCCCGATTTGGGGAAAGTCAGACATACCCTAGTCATCAGGGAAAGTGGAGATAACAGGAGTTACAGAGAATGCTGATGCTTACATAGGAACTTCTCTGATAGAAATCCCCTACTTCTGGTACTTCCACGTTTCTCTCTCTGCCCTCTCTCTCTTTCTCTTCTCCCACTTCCTTCTCTCTCTCTCTCTCATCCCTATCTTTTCTACCTAATACACCAATACCCATGGCTCTGGATCTAGATGCATAATCCAGCACATTTTGCAGATCCAGCTTGGGGACATGAGTTAAGCGTCCATGGTATTTTGCTCCAGAGCCAGAGGGAATTCTCTTCATTAGCTGTGCCTGTGTTCACTGACATTTCTCATCATTCACAGAGTAACCTCTGGTTTCAATTAAGAAAGCGACCAATAAATAAAATCTAAAATTAAATTATTTACATGGAAGTTTTGAAATATAATAGTTACAGTCTTATTTTAAGGTTGATTCAGTTTTTAAACAATCCTTGCAATTCTGCAGAACTTCTTGTCTCTTTGGTACTCCTGAAAGACAAAAATCTATTTTTAAGGAGGAAGGAGTGGGGACATAGTCAGCTCCCATCCAGGGGAAAGCATTCGGTGTGGAAGCAGTTACCTAGCTTCACTGAAGCTTTGCAACAAGACAGATCACATCAGGGCAAGGGAGGAAGAAAAGGAAGAGAACAAATATTCATTGAACATCTATTCTTAGTCGGTATAGTCCTAGAATTTTTCATATGTTTTCTCCAACCTTTCAATTCCACAAAGAAGAATTAATATCCCCATTTTATTGATGGTAAAACTGAGGCTCAGTGAAATTAGTAACTCGCCTGCATCCTGTAATATTGCAGAGCCATGTTTTGAATCCGTGATCCATCTGACTCAAAATCTATGTTCTTTGAGACATGAAAGTCACCTTTCTCTGAATTAACCCAGGTAATTTGTTTCATGTCCCAAAGCTGGATCTGCAAAATTGTGCTGAATTACACATCTAGACACACAGGCCATGGGTATTAGTGTATTAGGTAGAAGAGATAGAGATGAGAGAGGAGGAAGTGGGGAAGGGAAACAGAGAAAGAGGAGAAAGAGGAGAGAGAGAGAGAGGATAGAGATGGGAGAAAGAGAGAGAGAGGAGAGAGAGAAATGTGGAAGTACCAGAAGCAGGGGATTTCTATCAGAGAAGTTCCTATGTAAATTTAAAGTCTGTAACTGCTGAGTTTAAATTTAAACTCCTGTGTTTAATTCCTGAGCTTAAACTCAGGAATTCTACCTTTTCTTGTTCTCAATTCATTTAGAGCTGCATTAAAGAAACAGATGATCCTCTATCCTGAGATGGGTGTAAATTTTTAAGTGTAATTCACTTTCAACATCTTGGAAATGTCACTGAACTTGCAAGCAAAAACATTGATTTCTGCCGTGTCATATGCACGCTGTGAGTAACCATCCTAATTGAATTTGACATTTTAATTGAGCCTGAGAAGATTAAGTTCCCGTCTCAGCACATCTAATGCTTGGCAGTGCTTTGCTGAATAGCAAACATGGGGATGTGAGGGCTCCACCGTGAAAGTTAATCTGTGTGGGCATCTGTGAAACAGAAAATCGAGAAAATTGGAGTACTAAGTATGTGGGAAAAAATGATATGTGCTTTGGGGTCTAACAAATGGGTTCCACGTTAACCTGGTTAAACGTATAATTGTTAATTCTCCATTTCATTCCTGTGCGAAGAACCAAAGTCAAAAACAGACAAAACCCAACTCTGCTCTTTGTGGGATGGTGGATGAACAGTTGAGGAAAGTGAGGAAAGTAAGGAAAGTCAGAAGATTCTATGCTGATGGGCTGAATCCTCTCCATCCTCCCGACTTCCTTTCTTCTTTTCTCATTTCATAAGCTTCTTTAAATTAGGGAGAATTCGAGTCATTAAATTAAGCAGGGGCCTCAGAGATCCTCTCATGCCATGATTTCATTTTGCAGAAAATGAAACTGGGGCCCAGAGAGGTTAAGCAACTTGCACGAGGTAATGCAGGAACCGAGCTGCACTGAACCATCATTATCTGACACTTCGCTGCTTTGTTAAAGCTGTCTCTGCAGAGCTTGCAAAGAAGCATTTACCTCTGCTTGTGCACCCCTAGGTAGATTCCCTAGGTGACTAATAAACTCTAATTTCATATAACTTCTCAAAGACAGCTAAAGCAATAAAGCATACTGCCTAAAAGTCAGACAACCTGGACTCAGATATTAATTCTGCCTCTCACATGGTCTGTCTTCTTAGAGAAGTTACTAACCTGAACTGTAGTCCTGGTATGGAAAAGAGAATGACGATTCTGATAAAGTTGTTGTGAGAGCTAAATGAGATAATCCATGAGAAAGCACTTAGCACTGCATGTAATAACCGTTACAACTTTATCAGTAATATCAATATTGTCAATAAGAAAACCAGTTGTCCTTTAGATAATGGGATTGGAAAATGGTCTAGAATTTTCATAAAATTCCTATTCTCATTTCAGCACACATCCATAAAATGGGAGGACAAAAAGACAAAATTAGTGTTTGTGGTTAAATATGCCCATATATAGGTTTGAGAAATCATTGTCAAACTATATATGCCATTTATGTCTGGGGCTTCAGGAGAAACTGAGGTTACCCAGCTATAACATTAAAAATGCAGCACATTGCTAATAATATTGTACTGTACTCGAGTTTTTGCTAAAGAGGAGATCTTAGGTGCTCTTGTCACACACACAAAAGTGGGTGAGATGATGGATACTTGCTTGACAATAGCAACCTTCTCACTGTCTATGTATCCCACACATTATATTCTACACCTTAAATACATACAATAAATATGTTTTAAAAATTGATTCATAGGAGGTATTTATGTATCCTAGATATCAATCTCTTGTTAATATATGCATTGCAAATGTCTCCTTTTTAGAATCCAGACCATTACTCATTTCACTATCTATATGGTGATACTATGAAAAGAAACTGTAAATGCTTGTGTAATTGAAATATTCAATATTTTCTTCTTTGTCTCAGTTTCTGCATTTATAAAATGTAACTAATTGTGCCTATCTCACAATATTGCCATGACTGAATGAAATAATGCATGCAAAGCACTTACCCCATAATAGCTGAGTTTTGGGCTCATAAGTGTTTGGTAACAATTTGTTGTTTTTATTAGGGTACGCTTAATTATGCAAAGACCTGTTGGGTGAAAGAAAAATAATTTTAAATCTGGGAGAAAAATAAATAAAATAAAATAAAGAATTTGCAGCATTTTGGGGGATTCACATACATTTTATTTTTTAATTTTTAAATTTCCTTTGAAAGATGAATTTTATTGCATGTATTTAAGGTATATAACATAATGTTTTGGGACACTCATCGATAGTAAACATGTTACTATAGTGAAGCAAGTTAACATATTCATTTTCTCACACAGTTACCTTATTTTTTGTTTTTATGCCAAGAGCAGCTCATGTCTATTCATTTAGCATGGGGATTCACATACATTTTAAGTAATAAAACAGAGACAGATATTCTCTCATATTCACAGGTGAAATAAGGTAACTGAATGTCTGGTAACTTAGCTGACACATGACTGCATGTCAGGAGAAATATGCAGAGGCCTTAGAAAAGTAATCACTAGAGATGATGTGCTCTAAAGGCTACTTCCTGCACCCAGCGCATCTGGGCTTCTCTGCCAGGCTTTGCGGTCATGCGCCCTCAGACACAGGTGTCACCTGGTATCTTCTGCTTCAACATATTCAACATTTTGAGTAGGTGGACATGACCCTCACTTAAGACTAAGTTGTGTTAACGATCTGGCCGAGCCCCAGGAAAAAGCAAGCTTCTGGCTGGGCATGGTGGCTCACACCTGTAATCCCAGCACTTTGGGAGGCCAAGGCGGGTTGATCTCTTGAGCTCAGGAGTTCAAGACCAACCTGGGGAACGTGGGGAAACCCCATCTCTACCAAAACCACAAAACATTAGCCAGGCAGGTGGTGCATGCCTGTAGTCCCAGCTACTCAGGAAGCTGAGGCAGGAGAATTGCTTGAGTCCAGGAGGTGGAGATTGTAGGAGCCAAGATAGAGTCACTGCACTCCAGCCTGAGTGACAGAGTGAAACCATGTCAAAAAGAAAGAAGAAAGAAAGAGAGAGAGAGAGAGAGAGAGGAAGGAAAGAAGGAAGGAAGGAAAAGAAGGGAAGGGAAAGAAAGAAGAAAGAAAAAGAAAGAAAGAAAGGAAGGAAGGAAGGAAGGAAGGAAGGAAGGAAGGGGAAAAAGAAAAGAAAGAAAGCTTCTTCTGTAACACTCCACTCTCTGCTCCACTCTCCGCTTCATGCTTCCATAGTTTTGAGGTCATGTTTCTAATCTGGAGATCTTGAACCCCAATAAGTCTATAAAGGACTTCAGGGGTCCACAAACCCTTCTGGATCATATGCACAATGTCATGGGTTTATCTATTTTTTTCCTTGAGATAATTACCATGATGTTTATCAGATTTTTTGAAAAGAGACCTATAATCTGCAAAAAGAATAAGAAATCAACCAAACCAGTGGCCCCCTTCAGTATGGTTAGATTGCCCAACTTCCAGCCTCTTCTCTATTCTGAAGAGTAATTTAAACATCAGTATAGTTAAAGTACAGTGTCTTATAAACAGTGGGTGCTCACCAAATAGTCATGACCCTAATTTTGCTTTAAAAGGTTTTCTCCGAGAACTGCTCTTCCAGTCCTTCATTTGCCATATTACTACGTTTTCTAATCAGTTTTCTAGAATGAGCTTATTAGGGATCACCTGGTCTCATATCTCTTTTTCTTATGCTATAATTAGACCAAATGATTTAAATGTGGCCCTGAACTTCCCCCTTTTGACTGCAACAAAATTTTATACAGAAATCCCACAATATCCTTCACTCTTTACTGTCTTTAGATAAACTTATGTCTCTTTTTTATGAAGCAACTATTATATCTGTTTGCAATGAATCGAGAAAATATAGAACTGACATAAACCTCAGATTTACTAATGAGAAGATCAAGACCTAGATGATAGATAAATGGACGTGCCAATGATCACACAGTTAGAAGGTGGGAAATCCTATCCAATACCTAATCCCTCTCTCTCCCTTTCTCTCTGTCTCTCTCTGTCTCTCCCTTTCTCTCTCTCTCTCTCTCTCTCTCTTTCTCTTTTCAACATTGAGATTTGAGGCTGCATAATTACAGTTTCCTGGAGGTTACTGAAACCATCCTGAGCCAGTGACTGGATGTAATGTTACCATCTGATGGCCAGGTTTCATTCAATCAGGTGACTTGTTAGAACCAAGTGATATAGTACAGAAAGGCCTGCCCATGGGGACTGGATGTCTTCCTCTACAAATAGTTGTTCCAATGCTCGGTCAGCAGGTTTGTTATGTGGCCCCTACCCTCCTGGGATCACCGGGGTTCTGGGTAGAGCCCTGTCTCTTCTGGCTTTCTCTTCATCTGCCCCTTAATGATTGTCGTTAAACTACCCGCAACCTACAACATCCACACGCTGCATCCGTCATTTTTTTCCAACCAGTTCATTCACTTTCCCTGAGGGTTATTTGGAATACGAATTGTATTAGTCACTATGTTTATTCTGCTGTGCTCTAGAGTTTCAGCTTTGAGTGGTGCTGGTTCTTCAGCTGAAGCAAGAGTTGCCATAGAAACAGTCATACATGTTTTCTTCCTGGACAGGAAGTGAACCTGGGCTTTGCAATGCTGTTTTCAGAGTTGGTCAAGGCTCACTCGTAATGGTTGGCTGCTTATTTAGATGGAAGAGAATTGATGAGCCAAGGGATATTATTTTTTTCTTTCTCTCTCTCACTCTCTCTTTTTTTCTGGAGGAGTTTCATTAAAATTGCTTTCATTTGGCTTTACTTCCAAACTATTTTTCTTCCTCTTGCCAATAATAGTGGCATTGAGACTCAAAACCACAACTGATTTTGACCAGAGATATCTTCATTCCTGGGGGACTTTATTAAGGTTTGCAGAGCCACTAAGGATGTGATGCGACAGATACTGTCTTACAGTTGAGTCACTTAGGACCAATGAAGGCTTTAACCACAGGCAGGGAAAAGAGTTACCCTCGAAATAGAACTAAGGGAAATCAGAAAACAATCTCTTGCCCAAATATCTCCCTGGCAGCCATCTCTTGTGGCTGTCAGCCACAGGGCCTGAAATTCTTGCCAGAGGGACTTCCTCCTCTTGGTCGGTATACTGCATCTCATCCAGCTATGCAAACCTGGACAATTCTCCTAACTCTGAATCTCAGTATCCTCAAGGATTATATGAACCCCAGTGGTTCATTTCAACTCTGAAAAGCTGTGACTATACATCCTCTAAGAGAAATAATTTTTGAATGTACTATTCAGTCATTAACACTTAACAGGTGAATGACTTTCCTAGATTTCTCCTCAACATTTTAACATTCAACAAGTAAATGTAGATAATGATAGATGAAGGAAGACTCCAGGGTATGCCCAGGTGGGGCCTAATAAGGTCAATGGAAACCCAGGAAGGGGAGGTGGGAGAGATGGAAAAGGAAGTGGATCCAGAAAAGGGAAATAAATGGACAAATACTAAGGGCAAATCTGTACTTACAGTTTTGTCTGGAGGATTTTAAAGTGTCCTTTGTTATTTTCGTGGCGTTTAAAAAGAACAGAATATCTTTCGATATAAATCCTTATATATCAATCAAGGAAATTTTATAAAGTGCCTAAACTATGCAAGTGTTTTGGGGGGGAATTCAAGAAAAACAGCGAACCTAGTACCCACCCCCGAGGAGTGATTAGCAGTGTTGAGTGTGAACCATGCAGGCACCTGAGGCAAGTATCATAAAGATCTACAGTTCCTCATGAGTCACCGTTGAGGCATTGCCGGAGTTCAGAGACAGATTCCATCAATGGGAAGAAGCCAACCATTTCTTTGTCAGGTACTCCACCTCTCTCCTCTCTCTGCTGCCTCTCTCCACCATTATCACTGGGACTGTGCAAGCTGCAAGCTTTGATGCTAGCCAGGCTGGCTGGATTTGGAGGACTGTGATAACTCTACAGCTTTTTGAACTGGACTTTTGCTTCTTCTGTTCAGGAGTCCTTGTGCCATGTTGCTTCACTCGTAGTACATTATTCACATATGAGGGATTTCTTTCTTGTCAGTTTTGTTCAATGAATAGAAGATACTACAATAGCACAGAGAAATTCAGGGAGGTCCAAGAAATGACTAGAATACGTTAGATTATTATTTCATAAAATGTAACGTGATTGAATTAGGAAAAAAAAAAGTCAGGAAAGTGACTGATGATCATAGAAGTCCGTGAGGTTAAGGAGGCTGCTAACAGGAACCCCACAAACATCTTTTATATCCATGACTTTTGACTAATAGGCTGTCATTCTCTCTCACAGAAATAGATCAAAATGACTGAAAAAGACCCAGAGCCACGTGTGGAGGAGGACGATGATGATGACCTGGACAGCAAGCTCAATTACAAGCCTCCTCCACAGAAGTCCCTGAAAGAGCTTCAGGAAATGGACAAAGATGATGAGAGTCTAGCTAAGTACAAGAAAACTCTGCTGGGAGACGGTCCCGTGGTAACAGGTGTGTGTGTATAGAGAAGAGAGTGGGTGGAAGCTCCCCGAGAAGGAATAAGACATTTCAGCTGCTCAGGAGCAGCCACAAAGGGAAGAGGACCAACTGCTTCCAGGAATAAGTGGGCGAGGCACAATTTATATATGCTGATTAAAGTTATGAACTGCATAATTAAGTCATCTTAGGAGAGAAGATGAGCAGTGAGATAGGCACGCATAACACACAAGGAAATTTAGAAAGAATTCCAGACTATCACTTAGAATTGTATTTCCCTCTCTCCATTTTCTCTCTTTCTTCTTTTTTTCTTTCTCAGTCCTTACCTAACCACCCATCTCTTCCACATACACCATGGCAGAACAAGATATGGCCCAGAGATATAAGTGGGCCGTGCCCAATTAGCAGAGTACTTGACCCATAGCCACTCAGGAAATGTTGAATGTCAATAATTAGGATGGATCTACAAGTGCCTGAAGCAGAAATAACATTGCTGTAATTTACAAGGCCATCAAGATCAAGCAGAGTGAACCTGCCACATCCCTTTCTGTTTCTACTACAGATGAGATCACTTTTATTTTTATAGTGTCTCTCTCTCCCACTTGAAATGCACACACCCACTGCACACGTGTCTGTTCGTGGTGCTTACATTCCCTTTTGATCCTGCAGATCCGACAGCCCCCAATGTCACTGTCACCCGGCTCACCCTGGTTTGTGAGAGTGCCCCAGCACCAATCACCATGGACCTTACTGGTATGTGGACTCATCTGTACTATTTAGAGGGGGCCTAAGATATCACAAAGAAAACTTGGTCTCTGTCTTCTGTTCCAAGGAAAGAAAACTGGTGAATCAGAGAGGTATATATGCTGAGACCAGTTAATAAGCCATTGCTCTTAGAGTGCACAGTATTGACCATGTTTCATGAAAAGCCAAATCTCTATTTAATTGATGAGAGTGCAAGTGTACACAGGTGAGACATTTACAGATTTTTGTCTCCACATGATAGTAAGAGAATTGTTATTTATGCAATAAAGACTGCTGATGGAAATATTAAGAAACAAATTGTGTGCTTCTGAAATTGTAAGGTTTATATGGTCTAAGCATCAAAGTGTTCATCTTTTATCAGCTACAAAACTTACCCAAAGTTGAGAAGCAATCCTGAATTATGCTAGAAATTCCACTGCTAGAGATTGAATTGTTTTAGCTTGAAACTCTGGTTCTTGTTAAATAAGCAACATTCCCTACTAAGGGCATACTAATTAAGATGTTGTTATTTTCTTTCACGTTATTGTGACTAAGGGTCAAGCCTTTCCCTGAGATTTAGGCTTGAGGAGATGGAGAGAGACTGGGAAGGGGGGTATTGTGGAAAAAATAGGCACCTCAGAGGAATGAGAAGAGAAGCACAGAGCCAGGAGATTGGGGGCATCAAAGGCAAGTCTTTAGTGAAAAAAGAAAAAAAGTTACCAAATTAAAAAATTGGACTCTTTTCAGACAGAGCGAAGCACAAGCCTAGAACAGTAGGCTTAATTAGCAGTAGGGTAGTTCCCCTCTCACAGGACATAGCCAGTCTTTACCTTATATGGGCTTTATTTTGTCAGAGGGAGGAAATCAGAGGCTGAGAAGACACACTTCCTGTTCAACTGAAATCATTAGAGCAGGCACACACATAAATTCAGCTACCCCCACATGTTCGAATCCCTTCAGGAGAGAAACTCACACTCTCTCACGAGAACTCAGAATCTTCCTAATAGTACCAGATACAGTTGCCAGTGTGCAAGAGAAGGTGTGAATAGTGCTAAAGAAATCTGTTCTGTTCAGCAGGGCCTGGCGGCATTGCAGGGAAACTTGGTCTCTGTCCCTTTTCCAAGCAGAGGAAAACCAAATTTGGTTTTCTGTCACAAGGAAGCTGCTATGCACAAAGAAAAGAATAGAGACTGATTACTTCCTTAACCAGGGTGCAGGAATTAGGGACAAATCCTGGTTTTATGGAACCTGAAGCTTTTATAACTTCAGTGGTGTTCCTTAAGAAAAATAGTGTGAACTTGCAAATGAAAATACAAGAGCAAACACAAAAGTGAATATTTAATTATAGTGATAAAAGGAATAAAAACAAGTAGAATTTTAAAAGCTAGAAAATGCCACAAATATCACCAACTCTATAAAAACAAATAGCTAACACTCTTACATAACATTCTTCTCATATTTTTGAGAGGTGGGGCCATATTCTTTAATGACCTCTTCATTTGATATATAATATCATTTTCTTTCAATGAGAGAATAAATTGAACAAAAAATGATTTGTCTTCACAACTCACTGGTAGTTCACAACATACTGGTAATGTCTTGTCTATTTTTAGCCTTGTGGTCAAACTTGAGGTCAGGGAAACTCATGTTTTTTGTAACAGAGCTGTAAGATTTCAGGCATTACAAGTGTGTGTGTGTGTGTGTGTGTGTGTGTGCGCGCGCGCGCACAGGGACTAAATTCAAATACTCTGTGAATTAAGAGTCCTATAAACCATGTTGCCCTGGTGGGCCCAACAAATTTCTCTGGGGCTTAAACGTCATTCATTACCTTGTGTATCTGCTTTTGAGGAGGATAAACTCTTTCTAAATCTTCTTCTACAGGAGATCTGGAAGCCCTCAAAAAAGAAACCTTTGTGCTGAAGGAAGGTGCCGAATATAGAGCTAAAATTCACTTCAAAGTAAGTATCATGCCCTGTGTGTTTTTGTAAAATTTAAATCTTTCCTTCAATCAGTGACTAAATTTCTTGCACAATCATGTTGAGACACTTTTTGTTTCCTTCTCCCCAAATACCCCCATGTGGGTCTGGAATGTCCTCTTCCCAGCCCTGAGTGCTACCTGTTGAGACCCACCCTTACTTCATGCCTTTTCCTAGCCAAGACTTCTTAAACTCTTCATTATCGCTTAAGCCAACGGGATCCCTCTGTCTGTGAACTCTGAATACATGCACGAGGCACACACTACTTTGTGTTGCAGCCCCTGTGTCATTTCGTCTTCATACAACATAAGCACCTCAATCTAGGGTGAAACTGTACATCCCTCCTTAACAATATTTCACACAAACTTTGTAAATAGCAGATAGTTCATGAATATATATTGAAAAGCGGACGAACAAATGAATTAACCAATAGGAAAAGAAAATGGAATAGATAGGGCCTCAGCTCTAATTGCTCAAAGATTATGTAAATCCTGGGAGCGTGATCTTTGCTAAAGAACTGGAAATTACAATTATAATTGTGGAACAGGTAACCAGGAAAGAGGAAAGTAAATAAGAAATAAACTGACATCTAATGAATAGCCATATATTCCAATGAGAAGCCAAACTTACAAGAAAAATAACCTTCACTTTGAAAACAAGTAAGTTAGAAATGCAGTGTTTGCACTTAGTGGTTTATGTTTGCTTTGGTGGCCTCTCATTCCCACTTAGCCTCATTCTCCAGGTCCTGGGCTCCACCAAGGAAGGCTCCATCTGCTCTCACTATTTGCACACTGGGACCTTCTTTCCCCAAGGTACAGGATATGATTCAGGGTCAATGGGTGATCCCTCCCTACCCATACAAATATGCCTGAAAATAATTTCATCCTGGAAATATTTGTTGATGCATGCTCTATAATGGACACTGAGCTAGGGTTCACTTACTTGTTTCCTGTCATATTATTTATTATTGAAGCACCTGAGGGTTTGGTAAGTCATTATATCAAAATATGCCTAGAATGGGTTGCACATCAGTTTCATTTTTAATCATTGACGCTATTGCATTACTTTCTCCATTTGGTAAGCCAGTTTTTATGACATGAAGTGTGACAGGTAAATTTTGATGTGAATAAGATGAGAAGGAAAACTCTGGAACAGGAGCTTCTCCTCTGGGTGGGGAGGGGGAGGAGGAGTGTGGTGACATGGGTCTGGGCGGTCAGGTTTACACGTTAGGATGATGCAGGAGGAGGCCACAGAAAGGGGCTTTTGAGTACTCTCTAATTCAGAGGTTTGATGGCTCTCTAAGTAACCTACATAAAGTTGAACCATCCTGTGGCTTGACCCAGCATGGTGCTACAATTATAAGAAATGCCAGATCAGAGTCGAAAATCCTTGAAGGGCAACTTAAATCTTTACTGAAGTCTCTTGAAACGTGTCCAGGAAAGTTTGCATTTGTAACACTAGTAACAAACGCTAAAGTCCTCTTTCACCATCTCCGTCAGTGGCACTCAATGTTCTTTTTCTCCTCCCAAACTTCTTAGCACTTTCTAAAAATCTGCTCTAGGATTGTTCTTTTAGGTTCTCCCCCATTTATTTTCTGCCTCCCAAGTAAATGTGGTATCTCTGACTTCCACAGCTCTCACTTTTATTCATGACATAAGGCTTCTTCCTCCTGGGGTGGGAGACACAATAGGGATGGAGATGGGGGCAAAAGAAGGGGATTCTATGCATATTCATAGTTTTGTCTCACCCACCCCAAATGTATTTATATTAAATGGACCCACTCTGGAGCGCTGATAAGACGGTAGACTCTTTGTCTTGAAGTCCTCATGGCTACCGCACTATCATTCTTGTTCTTAGGTCTTTCTCCCACTAGGTCAAAGGGATAAGCTTGGGGACATCTAGAAAGATGCATTTATTTTCCCTATTCCTATGAGCTACATTTGGGACTCAGACTTATTAGAAAGTCTGGGCTTCATTTTATCACAGTCTCTTCGATGAGGTTAATTTTTTTTCTGCCAGCTTTTGATAGGTTTATGCTACAGATTTACCCTGTGACAGTCTTGAACCTAAACTGGCAGTGTTCACTGCTCTGCCACTCCCCTGCCAACAAAAAGAAAGATAGCACTGGTTGATTGGTTTAACCGTTGTATCCAACACAAAAGGACAGCCATAATAATTGTTGAAGAAAAATTATTTGAAGATGCTTTAATTCTTCACACTGGTGAACAGATAACCAAGCCTTCCAGCTAATGATGCACTGTCCACTATAATTTGTTTATATAGACATAACCACTGTGTAAAATTAACAGACAACCCAGGTCAGTCCTAGGTAAAATGAATCATGGAAAAACAAAGTTCTTGGGCTGTCTATATTTTCATTCTACGTTACTGAATTTTCTTTGAAAGGCTTGAGAAAATAGCAAGATCTCAGACAACGTCTGAAAATGACAGACATCCAGAACACTTGCCAGATACAAGTGAATTTCACTCATTATTTCAGTTACATTGCAGGCACAGCCATCTTCTAGACATGAATTTTCCATTACAGCTTTCTTCCTTGTTGTTTGTTTTTCATACGGTAGATGGATCATCTCAGGGGTTGTGGTTTTTAGGTATTTACATAATATGCTCTATTGGTATCTTAATAACTTTTACTAAGACACGGATGGTCTCCTGGTCAGTCGTATTGGAGAGGGAGAGTTCAAGGCCATTCTTGGGACCATTGAGAAAAGAGGAATACAATGAAGATTATTGAGACAGTGTTTTAATGAACCACTCCTCTCTCCCAAAACAATAAAAAAAAATGTTCAGTAATTAAACCAGTTTGGTAATGTTTTGTTTTATGATCTCCTCTCTCTAATCTTTGCCTCACAGCCATTCTGAATATTTATAGAAACACCTATTCTGAACTAAACCTTTAGTTTTTTCATTTTCAGAGAAGATTCAGCTAGGCAGGATCAGCACGAAAGATGAGAAAAAATGAAAGACCCTCTTAATCTGAATAGCTTGGTTCCTTCCCACCTGCAGGTGAACAGGGATATTGTGTCAGGCCTGAAATATGTTCAGCACACCTACAGGACTGGGGTGAAAGGTAAGGGAACCCACATTCCCACACTGTCCCAAACCGCTTCTCGCTGATACTTTAACTTCCGGTTATTAGCAACTTTTAGCTATAGACTCAGATGAGAACACGATAAAAGCTCTGGATGCCCATGCTAGGAAAAGGCACAAATACACCTCTGATCTAGACACTGGCAAGGCCAATGCTCAGGGGACCTAGTTTAGACTGGGTCAGCTGCTAACCTTCAGCAGTCAGCTTTTATGGTTCAACATTATCACTCAAAAAGGAGAGGAGAAACCAAGCTGGGTTTGAAGGAAATAAATACAAAGTAAAAATAAATAAATAAAAGCAGTTCACAGGTACAGAACCCAAGTGTCAGAGAAGCCCAAGAAAGAAAAAGCTTGCCCAGTGATATTATATGTATTTGGGGCAGGAGTAGGTGGAGGTGGCATTGGAGGGAAGGAGGAGGCAATGCTCAATTTCCTAAGAAAGAAATAGAAAAAGATATTTTTTAGGATTGAATAAAACCTCTCTAATTGAAGCAAATAACATGAGAGTGTTACTTAATCTGCAGTTCTTCTTGACATACCTTGGCAAGCCGCCTTCAATTTTCTTTCCTTAATATGGGCAGAGAGAAATGAGAGGCAGGAAGGTGATGAATGCACTTTACAGTTCCTTTCTACCTGAGGGTCTGCCCTCTCCAGAGGTGGGAAATAATAAACCGTATATGTCAGTTTCACCAAATTAATAAGCAAGATGGGGGAGAAATTGATAAATTTGTATGACAGAGGACCAGTCAATTTCTCAAATCCCAGAGAAGACCATTGACCCAAAAGGCTATTGATGGGCCTTTCCAATACCTAGTCTCATGAAAATAAAAGTTTAATTTTCTATTTTCCTTTGGGTATAAAGCTGGTATCGCCTCACTGAGACAAAAGGACAGTGACATGTCTGCAGCTGTTCTTTCAAACTTATTAGCAACGCTTAGCCGACTATTTGCCACCAATCTGCCTACCTTTATTTATCCTTTTTAGTGCCCCACTATTCTTAATATATATTCCAGTTAACCACCTATAAATAAACTTGACTGGCTGTTTTCATCATTTACCCCAGTTCTTCACTTTTTTTTTTTAACCAATTTATTGCTGTTCTTTTTCCATCCAATTATTCTATCCATGAATTCTGATCACCATTTGTTACTTTATCTCCCACAACTGACATGTTCATAGAATGATAGTCCGTAGATAGACGATCCTTGAAGTCTGTTATATACACAAAGAAACAGAGGCTCAAAAATGTTATATGACTTATTTTGCAGGACTGAGATCAGAATTTAGGTCTCAGTTTGTTTGAGTTTTTTTTTTTAATGGTGTAGTCTGGTATATCTCCATTAAAAAAAAAAAAAAAAAAGCAGGTGTAATCCCTATTGATTTAGGGCACTGGTTCCCCAACTTTACGTTAGAATCAACTGTGTAGTTTTTTAAAAAACACTGATTCTTGGGACCCACAGGTTACTGAACCATAGCCTTTGGAAGAAGGACAAAGGAAACTGTATTATTAAAAGATGCTCCAATTTTTTTAAATGTTTTAAAGAATTTAAAAAAAAAAAAAAAGATGCCTCAGGGCCAGGCATGGTGGCTCACGTCTGTAGTTCCAGCACTTTGGGAGGCTGAGGTGGGCGGATCACAAAGTCAGGAGATTGAGACTATCCTGGCCAACATGACGAAACCCATCTCTACTAAAATACAAAACATCAGCCGGTGTAGGGGCGGGCGCCTGTAATCCCAGCTACTCGGGAGGCTGAGGCAGGAGAAATTCTTGAACTCGGGAGGCGGAGATTGCGGTGAGCCGAGACCGCGCCACTGCACTACAGCCTGGGTAACAAGAGCAAAACTCCAACTCAAAAAAAAAAAAAAGAAAAAAAAAGGCCTCAGGTAAATCTGGTGTTTATTCAGGCTTGCAAACTATTGCTCTTGGCTTTAATCACTGTAGGCTGTACTCCAAATTCTCCAGTTTGCAGCGTGTGTTTTTCCTCTATCGGGCTCTTACCCTAATGTACTCTTCTTTCTTCCTAGTGGATAAAGCAACATTTATGGTTGGCAGCTATGGGCCTCGGCCGGAGGAGTATGAGTTCCTCACTCCAGTTGAGGAGGCTCCCAAGGGCATGCTGGCCCGAGGCACGTACCACAACAAGTCCTTCTTCACCGACGATGACAAGCACGACCACCTCAGCTGGGAGTGGAACCTGTCGATTAAGAAAGACTGGACAGATTGAATGCATCTGCCCATCCCTTTCCCTACCCTTGCCACCTGGAAGAATTCTCTCAGGAGTGTTCATCACTCTGTCCCTCCTCCCTGTCCACAGCTGGGTCCGTCTCCAATAGTGCCCACATTCCCATATTGATGCATCTTTTCCCACCCTGTCTCTTAAAGTGGTCCCTAGCACAAGAGTCTTAAAACCGGGCTTTCACCCCGCCTGCTCTCTGATCATCCATCAGGGCCAGGTCTTCCACCTCTACATCTCAATACACCATCATTTAATATTTCCCTCTCTTATTTTCATTCGAGCAACTAGAGGGCAGGAAATGGGCAATCACAGTTAGATCTTTGACTCAGATTCCAGTAGTTCATGCTAATGCCTAGATTCTTTGGTGGTGGTTGCTGGCCAAATGAGTCCCTCATCACATCCCCTGCCAGATGGAGTTCTTCTTTTGTGGGAGACACTGTAAACAATACAAGAGAATAAGAATAAAACAATAACTGCGTGTGTTCTGACTGAGACTTCATTTCCCTGCTTTCTTCCTTTGAACAAATATGCTAACTGGATAGTTCACATTCGTGAGTTCCCTTAGAGGGGATGGGGATGAGGAAAACACACTGGAGGAGATACTTACATCATTGGGAACAAATTGGTCCTCTATTACACTGCAATAGGCAATGAACATTGGGAATACAGAGTGGGAAATCTACATTTTACTTACTTAGTTATTTTTAATTTCAACTTTTATGTTAGATATAGGGGGTACCTGGGCAGGTTTGTTACATGAGTATATTGCACCCAGGTAGTGAGCCTAGTACTAAATAGATAGTTTTCCAAACCATGCCCAACTCCCTCCCTCACCCCTCAGATAGTCCACAGTATCTGCTGTTTCCCATGTTTATGTCCATATGCTCAGGATTTCTGCTTCTGTACTGTTTTGCTTACTATTATGGCCTCTAGGTTCATCCATGTTGCTGCAAATAACATGATTTTACTTTTTTATTATGACCATATGGTATATCATGGTATATATGCACCATATATTTTTATCCAACCCGCCATTGATGGGTTTTATCCAGCCCACCTACATTGATTCCATCTCTTTGTTACTGTGAATGGCACAACAATGAACATACATGTGCATGTGTCTTTTTGGTATAATGACCTACTTTCCTTTGGAGATATATATGTATGTGCATATATATATATATGTATGTGTGTGTGTACATATATATGTGTGTGCGTGTGTGTGTGTGTGTGTGTATATATATATATATAGTAATAGGATTGCTGAATCAAATGGGAGCTCTGTTTTAAGTTTTTTGAGAACTCTCCAAACTCTGGTCACTCTCCATATGTTAGTAAAAATATTATGCCTTGGAATGCTAATGGTACTCCTAGAAATTGGAGTACTCTTTGGTGTTAGCATAGAGATAAAAGGTATAGATGCCCTCATTTAGAGTTGCTTTCCACAGTGGCTGAACTAGGTTACATTCCCATGAACAATATATAAGTATTCCCTTTTCTTTACATTCTCACCAGTGTCTGTTGTTTTTTGATTTTTTAAATAATGGGCATTCTGACTATTGTGAGATTGTATCTCATTGTGGCTTTGATTTGCATTTACCTGATAATTAGTGATGTTGAGCATTTTTTGTATGTTTGTTGGCCTCTTGTGTGTCTTCTTTTGAGAAGTACCTGTTCATGTTCTTTGCTCATTTTCTAATGGGGTTATTTGTTTTTTGCTTCTTGAATTGTTTAGGTTTCTTATGGATTATGAATGTTAGACCTTTGTTGGATGCATAGTTTGCATATGTTTTTTCCCATTCTGTAGATTGTCTGTGTACTTTATCAAAAGTTCCTTTTATTCTGGAGAAACTCTTTAATTAGGTCCCACTTGTTAATTTTTGTTTTTGTTGCAATTGCTTTTGAGGACTTAGCCAAAATTTCTTTGTCAAGATTGATGTCAAAAAGAATATTTCCTAGGTTTTCCTCTAGGACTTTTATGATTTGAGGTCTTAAATTTTTAATTCATCATGACTTAATTTTTTATATGGTGCAAGATAAGGGTCCAGTTTCATTCTCCATATATGGCTAGCCAGCTATCGCAGTACCATTTATTGAGTAGGGAGTCCTTTCCCTCATTGATTGGTTTTGTTAACTTTGTCAAATGTCAAAAGGTTGTAGGTATATGGCTTTATTTCTGAGTTCTCTATTCTGTTCCATTGGTCTATATGTTTGTTTTTGTACCAGTACCATGCTATTCTGGTTACTATAGCATTATAGTATAGTTTGAAGTGTGGGTAATGTGACTCCATTGTTCTTTTTGATTGAGATTGCTTTAGCTAGTCAGATTCTTTTGGTTCCCTATAAATTTTAGAATAGTTTTCTAATTCTGTGAAGAATAACATTGGTAGTTTGATAGGAATAACACTGAATCTGTAAATTGCTTTGGACAGTATGGTCATTTTAAAGATATTGATTCTTCCTATCCATAAACATGGAATGTTTTTTCATTTATGTTATCTCTGATTTCTTTCAGAAGTGTTTTGTAGTTCTCCTTGTAGAAATACTTTACCTCCTTGGTTATCTGTATTCCTAGGTATTTCATTTTATTTGCGGCTATTGTAAATGGAATTGTGTTCTTGATTCGACTCTCAGCCTGGACATTATTGGTATATAGAAATGCTAATGATTTTTGTACATTTATTTTTTTGCCTGATGCCTTACTAAAATCATTTATCACTTCTAGTAGCCTTTTGGCAGTCTTTAGAGCTTTCTAGTCATACAATTGTATTGTCAACAAGGGGAGATAGTTTGACTTCTTTTCTTATTTGGATGCCTTTTATGTCTTTCACTTGCCTAATTACTCAGGCTAGTTATTTCTTTTATAATATTTTCACATGAAAATTCTCCTAATCTTAAGACTATATATCACAATGCCTGTGGAAATGTCATCTTGGACTTCCTCAGACACTTGTGGGCAAAATCAAACTTTGTCTGTTTCTTCTGCTTAAGACTTTTCAGTAGTTCTCATCACCTACAGAATAAAGTTGAACCTCCTGCACTTAGCATATCACATAAGACCTGCTGTGAGCTGTTCCCAACATGCCTTTCTGCCCTCATGTATCATTTCTTCCCTTTTCATCATTCTCAATTACTCATAATTCTGTCACACATTATATTTGCATCTCTGTGCTTTGGTTCTTTACATAAAACTCCCTTTCTACCTTTTGTTTCCTGGGAAAATCTTATTTACTCGGGACTCTGCTTGGCATCCTCTGCAGGAAGAATACTTTCATTGAACCTTAGCATTGTCCCTAATACCCTTCATCTGTACTGTCATAGCACCTTATGAATTTTCCTGTATCATTTTCCACTTCATATTTAAATTATCTTTTTACTTGCTTATCTCTCCCACTGACAATCTAAGCTGGCAGAGGCTGGATCAGATCATAATTATCTTTCTACTCCTAATGCTAGGGTCAATACCTGGTATAGAATATTTACATTTTTTATTTAAATAAACTGACCTGACTTTCTTCTGGTTGGTTACGTTCTGAGGCCCTATCACTAAACTTGGTCTTTTATCTCAGAAGTTGAAGTCTCCCTTGGAGCCAGCTGCAAAGTTCCCAGAGCCCTAACAACCCCACACCCTATCAGCTACAAAGTGGGCTGTCCTAAGTCAGCACTCCAAACACAACGTCCAGAGTTGGAGCAGAAGCAGGAAAGGCACAATGGAAGCTGCTCCATCCAGGTTCATGTTCCTCCTATTTCTCCTCACATGTGAGCTGGCCCCAGAAGTTGCTGCAGAAGTTGAGAAATCCTCAGGTAAAACAAAAATGTAGTTGGATAGCCATAGTGTGAAAGTGTTCTTAGGAGAAAGTAAGATAGCGTGATGGTTCTCTGGGTACTTTTGCTCCACACCTAGAAAGCTTTCCAAGAAATCATGGATAAGATGCATTTTTTAATTATACTTTAGGTTCTGGGGTACATGTGCAGATCATGCAGGATTGTTGCATAGGTACATACATGGCAATGTGGTTTTCTGCCTCCATCCCCCCATCACCCATACTATATCTGGCATTTCTCCCCATGTTATCCCTCCTGAACCTCCCCATCCCCCGCTGTCCCTCCCCTGGCCCCCCCAACAGACCCCAGTGTATGATGCTCCCCTCCCTGTGTCCATGTTTTCTCATTGTTCAACACCCGCCTATGAGTGAGAACATGCGGTGTTTGATTTTCTGTTCTTGTGTCAGTTTGCTGAGAATTATGGTTTCCAGCTTCATCCATGTCCCTACAAAGGACACAAATCCATCATTTTTTATGGCTGCATAGTATTCCATGGTATATATGTGCCACATTTTCTTTGTCCAGTCTATCATTTTGTCTAGTGGAGAGCAGGGCAATCTGGCAGTATGCTTCAGAGACAGACCATCAGTAGGGTCACCTTCCATATGTTAGTAAAAATATTATGCCTTGGAATGCTATCAGTACTCCTAGAAATTGTACTCTGCTCAGCCTTAGTATAAAGATAAAAGGTATAGATGCCCTCATTATTTAGAGCTGCTTCTTCTTGCTTCAGTACCCTGACATCTTCTGCTTCTCTCTCTAGATGGTCCTGGTGCTGCCCAGGAACCCACGTGGCTCACAGATGTCCCAGCTGCCATGGAATTTATTGCTGCTACTGAAGTGGCTGTCATAGGCTTCTTTCAGGTTGGTTCAGCTACCCTACTTGCAATTCCTCCAAGAGCTAGAAATGTTCTACCTCAAGGGAACCACAGCAGCCACCTGCTGGCAGATGACACTGCATTAGAAATGGGAAGAAAGGGAGACAGCCACACAGTTTGCTTTCATCTTGTCCATTGGGATCTCTTACTTCCAAGACATTCCCAGTCTCTAAGTTACAGATTTCTCATACTTACTTCAAGAGTTTTGAGCCTGTGGGCTGGATCTGTTCATCTATGGATGCTTTGAAGCTCAAGTCAGTATCTGCAGAAAGAATGCCTTCATGGAACCCTATCATTGTACTCAATGTATTTGGTCTGTACTCTCATAGCACTCTGTGAATAGGCAGGAGCCAGAATGAACCCAATTTATATCATCCAACAACACTGTTTACAGAATGCTGAAGCCCCTGGACATTAGTCAGTGCACAGCCTTTTAAAGCCTTTCTACAAATAGGTAGATTCTCATTCTTCTTTCTCTTTGCCTCCTCTGAAATGTTAGAAAAGGATGGCATTTTGTATATTCAAGCTGTTAACCTCCATCTTCCAGATTGGCTGCTTGGCTAATAAAGGCATATGTAAATGAGACTGCCTTATTCCAGCATTTTCATCTTTCTCTGGGGTGGTAGCATCTGGCAATTCTCACGGCTGATCAAGCCCTACTCTCTCATAGCAGACCTTCTTGTCTGTTTCTGTTCATCAATTCCAACTCCCGATTACCCTGTTAATTTCGTGTAAACAGCTGGAAATCACTGCAATGAGATGCAAGTGAGAGAGGAAGATGGGGAGTACATTTTTCAGGGATGAGAAATCTGAGCTGTAGACAAAAACACCCTCAGAAAGATGGGGAAGAGACAAGATCATGGAACTGGAGGAGTGTGCAATAACTTAAACAGCCGCCAGATGACACCACTTTATCCTTGAGCAATTTCATTTGAAGGAGCAGAATAAGAGCCCTCAATTAACTATTGTTCATGGCCTGTAGTGAACTCCACACACCATTTCAGAAGAGCAGATACCAGCTCTCTCTGCTTGATCCCAGATACAAGACTAGTATCTTGTTCATTCTCATGCTGCCATAAAGACATACCCAAGACTGGGGAATTTATAAAGGAAAGAGTTTTAATTGCGTCACAATTCAGCATGGCTGGGAAGGCCTCAGGAAACTTAGAATCATGGCAGAAGGAACCTCTTCACAGGATGGCAAGAAAGAGAATGAGCGCAAGCAGGGGGAATGCCAGACGCTTACAAAACCATCAGATCTTGTGAGACTCACTCACTGCCATTAGAACAGCATGCAGGAAACTGCCCCCATGATCTCATTACTGCCACCTGGTCCCACCCTCAACATGTGGGGATTATGGAGACTACATTTCAAGATGAGATTTTGAGTAAGGACACACCTAAACCATATCAACTAGCCATCTTCTTTTCTCTTTGCACATTTCCTCCTTCAGCCTGGGGAGTTGTAGGGTAGAACATGTTTGTTCCTGTTAATTTCCTGGAGCTGCTATGGATAAAGGTCCCATGACAGCAGGGAAAATGATGCCACCCTCCATAGAAGGCCTAGAATCATTGCTCAGAAGTGGCTTCTGTGCTTCTTCCTACAGGCCTGGGCTGCAGAGTTGGATGCGTGAGCAGCATCTTCACGTGCAAAACTCAGGCTTATCTACAGTGGCAAGAGAGGGACGGTCCTTACATAGCTTGCATAAACTTTTGTTAAAACTTCTATGCTTTCATTTTAATTATTTAATTATTTTATTTTTGGGGGGTCTTTTGACGGCACCTATTTCACATTTTTGCATTTTTTTCCTTTCTTCCACAAATGTAACCAAAGCCAAAACTCAAAAGACAAGAGTCTGTGGGAGGAAAAGCATGTTTATTTGAAGAGCCAGTAAACCAAGAAGACAGTGGACTAGCATCCTAAAGTACACCTTGGCCAGGCACAGTGGCTGACACTTATAATTCTAGGACTTTGGGATGCAGAGGCAGACAGATTGGCTGAGCTCAGGAGTTCGAGGCCGGCCTGGGCAACATGGCAAAACTCTATTTCTACTAAAAATACAGAATAAGTTAGCCAAGTATGGCGGTGCACACCTGGAGTTCCAGCTACTCAGGAGGCTTGAGGTACAATTATCTGCGGGATGGAGGTTGCAGTGAGCTGAAATTGCACCACTGCGCTCCAGCCTGGGCAACAGAGTGAGACTCTGTTTCAAAATAAATGAATAAATACATAAATAAAGTACATCTTAAGTCACTACCAATTTTAGGCTCTTTGAATGTTAAGGACAGGGGGAAGAGGAGGAAGTTGGGAATCAAGCAATAACCAGCAACCATAGGCATCTGGACACCAGCAAGGGTCCCAGGAGGCTGGGAATTTCTTTGTCCTTGGTCAGGCCACAATGCACCTATAAATCTTTAACACAGCATAGTTAATTGTTTACATACTTTTCCTTTAATCCCAGAATTATTTTTAAAAACTATATAACTGCTATTTTTGCATATTATCTCAGTGCTCTAAAATTATTCTAACCTACATACAGGAATGGGTAAATACCCCTTAAACAAAAATTAGAGTTGATTATGTTAGCTCGTTTGCTGTTTCACTGTTAAACAAATTGTTCCCAGAACAGTTGCTTCTCAAGTGTGTCAATGACAGTACAGCCAAACTAGGCAGCCTTTATGATTTTGAGGCCTCTCTCAGCTCCTAGTAAACTTCAAGCTCTATGACAAGGCTTGACAGGAGTCTCAAGCTCAGCTACAATTTCGTGGTTACCTATTAACTCACAGAGCCTGGGGAATTAAAAATGTCACTGCCAATTAAACCTACACTGTTAGAGGCAAATCATCATGTGTTACTGGGCAGTAAATCAAATCTATGATTTCTGGTAATCATCATAGCATATTTCTTTTCCCTATCCTTTGTCTCTTTCTAAATAACCATTGTGGTATTATTTTTTTCTTTAGGATTTAGAAATGCCAGCAGTGTCCATACTCCATAGCATGGTGCAAAAATTCCCAGGTGTGTCATTTGGAATCAGCACTGATTCTGAGGTTCTGACCCACTACAATATCACTGGGAACACCATCTGCCTCTTTCGCCTGGTAAGTTGGATGGGTAGCTTGAGCTTTCTCCCAGATTTTCGTTAGGTTGTGCACTCATAAACTTGTGAGACTGGAAAGGACTCTGTGTCTTTGACACTAATGATGATGCCAAATTCAGGGACATTGTTGACAAGGATGATGACTCGATTCAAGCTTCCCAAACAGGTTACTGTAATGAAATGGAAAGAGGACAGGAATGGAATTTGTGGTACCGTTTTGTTGCTCAATAGCTACATGACTTTTGGCAGTCACAACATTTTTAGCTCCAATTCTTTCCTTTATAAAATAAAAGAGTTAGACTGTATTATCTGTAAGGTCACTTTGAGCTCCAAAATTTTTATATTAAATATTTGGAGGAGTTTATCTATGGTCTTCAAACATTTCTTTATTAAATACTTCCTGTATGCCCTACGCAAGATACTGATAATAAAAACACGTTAAATATATTCTCCACTCTCATAGATCTTAGAGAATGGTAGGGATTGTAAACGTAATATGCAAGTATCTATACTACAAAGAGCATCACTATGGGTAAAGTTTTATCAGGGTTCAAAGGGTAAAAGCAGTGTGGGAATTCTGAAAAAAAAAGAAAAGAAAAGAAAAAGACAACAGAACTGGAACTTACAGGATTGATAAATTTAGACAAGGAAAGAATTCATGGCCAAGGGGAGAAAAAACTTAGGAAACAATGAACAGGCCAATCTGACTGGATCCCAGGGGACATAATGGGGAGAATGAATGTAAGAGAAAGAAACTTGATTAAAATCATATTATGGGGAAAAAATCGAATACCACTTTAATGAGAGGAGTTTGTCCTGAATTTGGTTGTCACTAAAAAGCCCCTAAAGCCTTTAAATCAGGTGAATAACATGAACAGAAATGTGTTGTATTAGATTATTTTGACAATGAGGCACAGGATGTATTGTTGGGTTAAAAGGCAAGAGAAGAGGGAGCTTTTGTTAGGCTGACAAAATAGACCGTGTGATACGTATTGAGAGTCTGTAATAGAGAGGTAGCAATAGAAATTAAAGACGAGGAAGATTCTGTGATCATTAGATATCGAAGTTATGGAAAAGAGGCAACGCTTAAAGCCAGGGTGTCTAGGAATAGTGAGGGCATGTGCAGAAATGGGGATTTCTGATGCTTTCATTGGTCATTGAGTTCTACTTGTTGGTGGAATATCAAGATAAAGATGTCAAGAGTTCACTGAAAAAGAGAAACTGATGCAAAAAATAGTTTTCAATATTTTGGGACTGAATGTTGTGCCCTATCTAGCTTCCATCCTTTCTTTCTCTTTTGTTTCTCATTGAAACTTCTTTTTCTTTCCTATACATACATATTTATGATAAAGATTAATTCATAAATTAGACATGGTAAGAGATGAACAACAATCACCAATAATAACAGAACAATTATAACAATATAACCTAATATATTTTTGTACTGTCTTTCTCTAAGCTAGACACTGCTATCGAGTTTATGCCCCATCACACCATTAAAACGACATTTATCCAGGTCTGCATGGCTTCCATATTGCCAAACTCAATCTGCCCTTTTTATGTCTTATTTTACTCAACATTTCTGTCATGTTTGATGCTAGTGGCCACTCCTTTCTTTTTAATGTTCTCTCTTTCCTTGAATTCTAGGAGCTGACTTCTCCTGATCCTCCTGCTGCTTTTATAGTCTCCTTGAGACCGTCTCTTTCTGTATCTACAATGCTGCCTAACTCAACACTTTTTTCTGATCTAGGTCATAGAACCCATGCTCTGAAAGGCAGAGACCGTTCTGTTCAGTGTATCCACAGAGCCTAGAACAGTGCCTGCCATGCAGCAGTTGCTCACTAAGTGTTTGTTGAGAATGAATGTATGAATGAATCAATGAATGAGTGAATGTGTTCTACATAAGAAATGCAATTATTTTGCATATTCCACTATCATGTGCTTGCTGAGTATTTAGAATATTTTATCTCTAGTCTGGACTTCTCTCATGATTCAAACGTTTCCTGGATATAAGCACTTTTATACCCTCATAAGCACTATACTCTTAAAATGTTCAAAACTGAATATGTTATCTGCACCTGCTAACATACTCCTCCATCTAAGATACTGTTTTATTAAATAACTATGCTCACTTGGTCTTTCATTTTTGCCAATTGTATCTTCTGTTTTGAATCTATGTTCTCCTCCACTCCTTCTACCTCATTCTGTATTTAGGTTCTTAGCATCATTGGCATAAGCAATTTTAATAGCTTTTTAATCAATCTCCTTTTACTACTTTATATACAGTTTCTAGAGTGGTATCACAATGATGTATTTAAGATTGAAATTTGACCATGGCACTCCTCTCTTTAAAATGCTTCAATAGTTCTCATTTCTTACAAAATCAAAAACGAGACATTTAATGTTACAAATAGGCTTTGCTGTCCTGCCTCACTGCCTGCTTCTCGATTCCTTTGTCCATCCAGCTTCCATCCTGGGCTTTACCCTCTCAGTAGCCAACTATACACATTATGATCATCCAATTCCATGATCTCACCTAGACCATTCCTTCTGTCTAGAATGCCACTGCCCAAGGGTCTCCTTTCACCTGGCCTCACCCGGATGACTCCTCCTCATACTTCAGTGAACCAGTTCAGGAATGTTACTCTTCAGGAAGCCTCCTTGGAATCTCCAGATGGGCCTAAGCATTTAAGCATTCCTCTATATGTAATTGCTTTCTTTCTTCTTCCTTTTTTTTTTTTTTTTTTGAGACAGATTTTCGCCCTTGTTGCCCAAGCTGAAGTGCGATGGTGTGATCTCGGCTCACTGCAACCACTGCCTTCCAGGTTCAAGTGATTCTCCTGCCTCCTGAGTAGCTGCGATTACAGGCGCGTGCCACCATACCCATCTAATTTTTTGTATTTTTGGTAGAAACGGGGTTTGACCATGGTAGCCAGGGTGGTCTCGACCTCCTGACCTCAGGTGATCCTCCTGCCTCAGCCTCCCAAAATGCTGCGATTACAGGCTTGAGCCACTGCGCCCAGCCAATTTCTTATTTCTATTTTTATTTATCACTTTATAGTTCATATCATATGTTTATATATCTGTCTCCTCTATTACCTGCTTAGACTATGACCTATTCAAGGTTGGAAACTATGACTTACTCATCTTTGTATTCCAAAGGGCTATAATATACCTCTGGCACCTTGAAGGCAGTAGGAAGGTGCTTGGGGAACTGAACTCACCTCCAAAAGTATGTCTGAGGTTTTTGAGCTCCCTTCATCAACCCGTTTCCCACCTGCACAACAGTTGCTGGTTTGCATTCTCACCAGTGTGAAATAGGATTAAATCAAGTTCTTCAGGCCGGGCACGGTGGCTCATGCCTGTAATCCCAGCACTTTGGGAGGCCGAGGCGGGCTGATCACGAAGTCAAGAGATCGAGACCATCCTGGCCAACATGGTGAAACCCCATCTCTGCTAAAAATACAAAAATTAGCTGGGCATGGTGGCGCGCGCCTGTAGTCCCAGCTACTCGGGAGGGTGAGGCAGGGGAATTGCTTAAACCCGGGAGGCGGAGGTTGCAGTGAGCCGAGATTGGGCCACTGCACTCAAGCCTGGTGCCTTGTGACGGAGTGAGACTCTGTCTCAAAAACAAAAACAAATCAAGTTCTGTGAAAAGCTTGGTAAGGAATATACGGAAGGTTAGGCAAATGCCTTTCATGTTGCCATTGAATCACTGGTAGAAATCCTTCAATACAAAAATTCTAATAAGCTACACTCCACAAGTACTTCTTTCTCAGTTTTTTGTTTGTAGGTCTTATAAAGACCTGATTTCAAAGGCTTGGTACTACCAAGATACACATATGGGGAAGAAAAACAAGTGCTGTTGCTTCCAACATCTCTACAGGCTTAACATCCTCTAATGAGAGCACTGCCTTTGCTTACAATGTATCCCTTTTAAAGCCTCATTGGTGACTTCTCCGTTTTTCACTCTTTTTTAACATCTGTTTTTTGTTTACTGCTAGTGACAGACCTACTCTAAATGAACTCTTGGGACCTTTGTGGGCAAGATTATTTATGTGCCATACCAGAAAACAAACAAACTGGTTCCTGCCCTGCTTCATTGGCAAGGTTGGAAGATGCTCAACTTTTGTCATGCCAGCTTTCAGATAAATATTCTTTTTCACGGTTTACACTTTCCAAAGTTTGGTACATATTTTAATAGGATCATTATTCAAGAGTTTGGATTAACTTTTTTTTTTTTTTTTTTTTTGAAAAGTGAGCATAACCCAATACTATTCTATTTTACACTGGGAAATGTGAACTATTGAAAATTTTCTGGGACCTTCTTTCTTTTTAGATCCAGTTTGTTTGGTTTGCTTGTTTGTTTTTAGAGCCTAATCTATGATAAGCATTCTCACAGTATTTGACCGTTTAATTCACACAAGAATCTGATGAAGTGATTTTTATTATTCTGGCATTTTTAATAAGGAAAGTTCCATGAGAGATTGGTTTAGTTGCCCAAAATCTCACAACTATGAAATAACAGATATCTGATTCATACCAAGCATTGCTGATTACATATCATACCGTTTTTACTATACTATACTGGCTTTCTAAGGCACTTGACCCTGAAGAAAAAACTTCATTTTTACACTGGATTCTATCTATTGTCCCTCATTCCAAAGCCTATATTTTTCTTTTAACTATTTTCTCTTAAACTATTTCTCCATCCCCCCAGCACTCCTTAATCAAACTGTAGAATTACTTATCAAGATTTAATCTAGACATTATATAGTTTCTGAATTTACAAAATTTTCCATTTTAAGAACATATTTAGAAATAAGCTGAAATAATGATTAAGTGAAAAAAACAACAAGAAATTGATATTACTCGATGCTTGAAATGTTGAAGTAATAAAAGGCCAGCCAATGCTGTATTTATGCAACACATCATTCTCCAAAAATAGTTCAGGCCAACTATATAAAAGCAATCAGGAAGAATTTAGGTAAAATTCATGAAAATACAATAAGTTGCATATAACAACCTTGCTGTTTGAGGGCACAGCCTCTCTTTTGTGATTGTAACAGCAGAGAAACTCTCAAATTTTTCAATAGGACCCTTACTGTTGCCCTAGCAGAGAGGTAATTCCCAGGTTAAATAAACTATGAGTCTGTCCTAAAATGGAACTTGAAATATTATTTGAATGTTTACCCTGCTTTGGATTTTTTCAGTCACAACTATTTTAGGAAACATAATTGACCTAACTTTGACCTAATGGGATAGAAGTAAAAATACAGTGCAGTCATCCTTTATTCCTTTTACGGTTATTTATTGGATGACTATTATAAGAAATACACCTCACCAGACAAAGAGAAGCAGAAGAAACTAGTACATGAGAATGAACTGATAAGAAATGCAAGAAGATATGTCAGATTATAAAACATTTATTTTCTTTTATTTTTTTATTTTACTTTAAGTTCCGGGATACATGTGCAGAACATGAAGGTTTGTTACATAGGAATACATGTGCCATGGTGATTTGCTGCACCTATCAACCTGTCATCTAGGTTTTAAGTGCCATATGCATTAGCTATGGTCCTGACGGTCTCCCTCCCCTAGCCCCCCAGCCCCCGACAGGCCCTGGTGTGTGATGTTCCCCTTCCTGTGTCCATAATGAAACATTTTTTCTAAAGTATATATTTACTAAATATATGATAAGCTGAGCAGCTTACAAAAACAAACCGAGGACATGAGGACCTTTGTTTAACCAATGATTTCTCAGTGCCAACAAAGATATTTAATGCTATAACTGTGGTGTAAACTAAAACAATTTTAATACATTTTATAAAAATCTGGGTTGTTAGAAAAATCCATGGGAATTCAAATGAATATTGCTAATATACTAATGAACAGAAAATAAGGAATTAAATTTCTTGGTATGATAGAGTGTATATAACAAAATAATCTACTTCAGATATGCTTGAGGAAACTCAAAATTATATTTTAAGGTAGCAATCTTTCCAGTTTACTATTTCTATTTTTCTTCTGGTGCTGCTTTTCTTTGGAATAAAAATATGATATCTTAAGTAAAATTCTTTTCAAAAAACTGAAAAAAGATACTTTAAAAAGTTTTTCCAACTCTTGGTTCCAGGGTTGGATTTTCTTTTCAGCACATTATGTAAATAATTCACTTTACAGAGGAGATTTTCTGTTCAAACGTTGCTTCCAGAAACCCTAAACATGAATGTTCCAGAGTTTATTAGTTTAAGAAAAATGAAAGATTGGGCATGTTTTGTTAAAAGAAGTACGACGAACTGGAGAGAGGGTGGCTTTTATTAAAGCTCTGTTGCTTCTTAGAGAATGGTATCACCACTTAGCATCCTCTGCCTCCAATCTCGTGCATTCCTTAAGTCCAGAAACACCTGGAGTGACTGGCGTTTCCTGTTTTCCCTGTTCTGGGATGTATGAGGGACTGCCAGGAAAAGAGTACAGAAAGGGGGGACTCTTGGTCCCTGCACAGTGATGTCAGTTGAGGCACAGGCGCCAGGCTTAGGAGTTCCTAGAAAAATAATCAGGAAGCACTTAGACACATCAAATATTAAAAGAGTCCTGATTGTGATGATAATGATGATGATTTTGGCGGTTGCAATAGCAAAGCCTTAAGTATGAAGGAAACATGCCAGTGGAAATACAGACCGGTAGCAGCATTAAGGATCCAGAGGACCTGCAAATAAATAACAGTTTTTCCTGTGCTGATTTTATTTCTGTACTCATTCTTTCTGAGATGGGCAGGAGAAGGAGAAGGAGGTGGTAGGAGGTGGGCAAGGATACACCTCAGACCTTTTCTCTTGCTTTCATGTTTTGTTTTGTTTTGTTACCCAGGCTTTCTACTAGAAACTTTGTGAATTTTTTAAACAATTAAGAATACACAAGGTGTTCACATTTTTATCCTGTGGTTTTGACTTGTTTCAAAATTCTTTTTTAGAACTACAAACTTTTCTATACCACGGCATTTATTTATTTCTTAAATTTAAATTGTGTAAAGCAGTCTCAAAATAAAGAGTGCTTAAATTGCCATCTGAATAGATGGCTGCAATTTGTGCCTGAGCGGATATAGCAGGCACTCAACGAATAATTATTAAACAAATGGATTGTAAGAGAGTGACTGGATCTAACCAGAATTAAAATTAGCCATAAGGGGTGCATTGCATGTCTCCAAGGTTCTTATTGCTTTTAGTTACCCCAATGGGAGACCCTCTTGAACAAAAGAGGTGAAAAAGGAATCATCACTAGGATGACAATACAGACCAAACTTGGATTCTTGCTGTTTAGTGACTTTAATTTCCCTTTGCCTGAATTCCCTCTTACATTAACTAAAGTGAGATTTGCTTCTGATGTTACTAGGTAGACTAGGAAAAAAATATCTTAGCAACAAAAGGGTGTTTCTGATGACAGGCAAGATCTGATTGGGCAGAACCCATACAAATAGCACATGGAGGGAAAAGGGGTAAGGAGATATCCAAGGGTAGGTGGCCTAAGGATCTCAAAAGTGATGCAAACTATTTTAGGAAATGGACAAAATTGTTCAGCAGCTGGCACTAAAATTTTCATCTATAGGCATGGATCTATCTTTTTTTTTTTTTTTTTGAGACGGAATCTCACCCTGTTGCCCAGGCTGGAGTGCAGTGGCGTGATCTCGGCTCAAGGCATGGATCTATCTATGGATGGTGGAGGCATTATCTTTGCGTCTTTATGGGCATGAGTAGACTGGGGAGAGGAAACAGAAAACTGAGAACAATGATTGGAAGAATGAAGTCTTATCTTTCAATATAATCTGAGTGTGGTGAAAAGGTTGTTCTGAAATACAAATCTGGGATAATGGATCATGTAGGTAGACAATCCTTTCCACCAAAGACTATTTTTAAAAGTTAAAATGTATTTGTATGTGCGTGCGGGCGCACCTGAAGACATTGGAGAGCTACTAAAAGAAGGAAAATGTCTGGGTCAAGATTTAGAGGAAGATGAAAACCCAAAAACATGAACCTTACGTTGAGGGCTGCTTGTTGTCTAGAGGGCTTTGGTCAGTTCCAGAAGCAGCCAAGAAGCTAAGAAATAAATTCGCATTTTGAGATCCTCAGTAGTTAGAAAATTAAATGTTGGCGTCCAGGCCTCACAAGGGGAAGTCAGAGGTGAATCTTATGCAGCACCTTTCACATCCCCTTTGAATTCTACAGAGCTGTACCTAAAAACAGGGATGAATCATAGTACACAAGCCCTCTTGAGGGCTGCAGCACAGATGCAAATCATTTCAGCCCCTGAAATTGGATTAGAGTGATTATATTTACATATATATACACACACACACATGTACACACACACACGTACACACACACACACAAATATACACACATACGCCTACACATGCAAATATATATACATGTGGAATATGTACAATCCACTCTTAGCCATGCCATACTACATCTAAAACCTAACAAAATACAACATGTTAAAAGAAGTCAGAGAAAAGAGAGATTATCATCAAAATAATCTCAAAGGGACAATCATAAGGTTCACAGCTAACTTCTCAATAGCAAGAGTGGAATGCAGAATGCAAAGCATTGTATCTTTCAAATACTGAAAGAAAATATCTGCCAACTTTAGAATTCTACCCCCAGCAAAAACAGCCCTCAAAAATAAAGGGGGAATAAATATATATTAAACAGCCAAACTGGGAGAATTTGTCACTCAACACACCCAGCTCACACTAAAGACAGTAGTAAAAGGTCTTCTCTAAGCAGAGGCAAGAAAACTCACATAGAAGCTAAAAATACAGGAATAAAGAGAAGCTAAAATGTAAATATGTGCATAAATGTAAGTGTATATTGACAATATAACAAAAATAGTAATATCCTGTGAGATTTGAAATTAAAACACATGACACTAATCATGTGTAAGTCTTGAATATAGAGCCAGAAAATGGAATTTAAAAGAGGTAAACTGTATTTGAATATTCTAATGTCTGCATTGTCCAAGAAAAAGGTGAGATTGCCAATTAATATTAGGTTCTGAGAAGTGAAAAAATGCCTGCTATGTAATGTATTCTGGTAATCCCTAAGGAAATAATTAAAGCCTATGTAACTTCTAAGCCATAAAAGGGAAAGAAGAAATAATATACTCAGTCCATTCAAAGGTGGGCCAGAAATAAAGAAAAATAGAATTTGAAACACATAGAAACAATGGAAAATTTAAAAATTAAATACATCAGTAATTTTATTTCATGGAAATAATCCAATTAAAAGACAAAGATTATCACGCCGGATTGAAAAATACAACTATGTGCCTTTTACAAGTGACACAAGTAAAACACAGAATGGGTATATACCACACAAACACTTCCAAAAAAAAGCTGATATGAATATATTAATACCAAATGAAGTAGACTTTTAGGCAATACGCATTCTTAGAGATAAAAATAACACTTCATAATTATAACAGTTTCAATGTGTCAAACAAATTTAACAGTTCTAAATTTGCATTTATCAAATACATGTCCTAATACTATATAAGCACAAACTGACAGAATTGAATGAAAAGATGGTTAAAGCCACAACATAATAGAAAATTTTAACACTCTTTTAAATAAGATAAGCTGGTTAAAAACATAAGAAAGATATAGAAGATTTGAACTATAAAATTAACCAAGTGACCTAATGGACATATATAGAATACTGTATTCAAAAACTGTAACATATACTTAATTTTAAAGACACAAGTAATTAAAATGAATATATAAAATAAAGCTAGAAATCAATAAGAATATAACCAGAAAATCTTACAATTTAAAATTAAGAAATACACTTCTAAATAACTAATAGTTTAGAGAAGAAACAAAAACAAAAAATTAGGAAACATTTTGAGCTGCATGATAAAAATTCTACATATCAAATTTATAAATGCATTTATAGTCTTCTAAGGAGGAAATGTATCGAATTCAATGCATTTTTTGCTACTTACCAATTTAAAACTGGCCAAATAATAGGATTCGATATTTCAGAAACATAAAAAACATGGAATGGCCCTTAAAACATGATGTAACCAGAACCCACCACCAACCACTTACCCAAAGGTAGCCTTTGGGTCGGGGTTGGGGGGTTCCTCACTATAGTTTTTTCCAAGGGCTCCAGAAAAACGTTAGTAAAAAGGGGTCCTGATCCAGATCCTAAGAGAGGGTTCTTGGATCTTGCAAAAGAAAGAATCCAGGGCAAGTCCACAGAGTAAAGTGAAAGCAAGTTTATCAAGAAAGTAAAGGAATGAAAGACTAGCTACTCCATAGACAGAGCAGCCCCAAGGGCTGCTGGTTGTCCATTTTTGTGATTATTTCTTTTATTATATGCACTAAGGGGTGGATTATTCATGCCTCCCTTTTCAGACTATGTAGGGTAACTTCCTGACATTGCCATGGCGGTTGTAAACTGTCATGGAGCTGGTGGGAGTGTAACACTGAGGACTACCAGATGTCTTGCTCATCGCCACCGAAACAGTGGGTTTTGGCCAGCTTCTTTACTACAACCTGTTCTATCAGCAAGGTCTTTAAGACCAGTATCTTGTGCCAACCTGCTATCTCGTCCTGTGAGTTAGAATGCTTTCAGCCACCTTTCAGGAGTAACTTCTTCCCTGAAGCTTTTCTTCTCTTCCTTAGTGGGCCTGTGATTCTCCTGTGATGACACCTGCCACACCATGCGGGACATTTCTCTTCACTTTTTTGGATGCTACAGAACAGTTTGTTCCTCTGGGCAGGGAACCCTTCTTACTTCTCTTTCTGTCTTTAGAGCTTTAATCAGTGCCTGTTACATGGGGGGTCTAAAAACATTTATCAATACATAGAAAAAAGATGGAATAGTGACTTTATCCTTTTTTGTGTTACCCAGGTGGATAATGAACAACTGAATTTAGAGGACGAAGACACTGCAGGCATTGATGCTACCAAATTGAGCAATTTCATTGAAATCAACAGCCTCCACATGGTGACAGAATACAATCCTGTGGTAAACAATATTTCCTGTCCCCCGCCCCTTCAGAGCCTGAGTCAGGGAAGGTACAGGTCTTCACACAGAGTCTCTTCCTCCCAGAATTCCAATTCTTCAACCAATAATGTCAGGAACTGCCATTAATTGAACACCTACTATATTGTTTATGTTACTATCCTTACTGCACCTTTTTAAGATTGGACTTGTCCCTGTTAAAGAAACAGAGAAAAGTTAAATGAACTGTCACACTGCTGGTAAGAAAGAGGACCAGAATGCAAAGTTAAGTTGACTAACTCAAGGCCAGGTGCAGTGGCTCACAACTGTAATGCCAGCACTGGGGGAGGCCAAGGCCTGATGATCACTTGAGCCCAGGAGTTTGAGACCAGCCTGGGTAACATAGCGAGATCTTGTCTCTACAAAAAGAAAAAATTTTAATCAGCCAGGTATGGTGGTGTGTGCCTAAAATAAAATAAAAGTAAGTGAAGGACAAACAAAAAAAATTTTAAATGAAGCCCAGTGATCATATGTTTGGATGTCACAGCAATGTAAAGCTTCTATAATTGTTTCCAAACACCCATTTCGTTTTCTGTTACTTGTGGACCAGTGACGAACAGTTCCTGGTCTGGCAGCAGCTGCAAACCATGCTTTGACTAGTCCATCCCTATACCCTCGCCATGCCTCAGCCTTCTCTCCGAGTGTGTCTTTCTCTGGTGTTGCATGCTGCATGCAATCTGGGTAAACGTGATGTTCCACCTCTCCTGATCATCATCTGGCCTTCTAACTCTCTCTATAGACTACAGCACAGTCTATAGAATTATGTTATGTGTCCCATCCTTTATTTTCCCTGACATGGATTATAGAATCTTACAGAGTATTAATTTCTAGTAATCTACATCATCTCAAAATGCTGTGCCTTCTCTTCTCCAATAACAGTACTTTACATGCATGGTATGATTTTTGAGAATTTAAAAAGCCCTTTCATCTTCATTTTCTCATTTAATTCTCACATTGATTTTTTTTCTTTTTTTGAGGTAGAAGAGAGGAAATTATTGTGTCCATTTTATAGAGGAGAACATTCAAGATCCAAGTGATGACATCATTCAAGGTCACATAATAAGTAAATAGAAAAGGCATAATTTAAGAGGAAAAAAGCAACTGTGATGCATTAGCACATATTGCCTACTTCCATTTTACAGTAGAGGAAATGGGAGTTCAGAAAACTTAAGTAACTTCCTCAAAGCCTTATGGCTAGCAATTTGAGCTTCAAAGGCACCCTATGTAATTGTCCTTGCTTTTTTATGACTGGTCCCTGTGACTGAATCCTCTCGTTTGTCTATTGACCTACACTGCCTTCAACAGAAAACACCCCTTTTCTTGTTGACTAAATTCTGGCCCACCTCTAACACCACCTTTATCTCTGTGGAGTTGGTGACTGTTTCTACTTCTGCTAAGACTCCAAACACATATGCCTCTGGGGTGTTGGCAGTAATAACCAAAAAGGCATTCTTCTGCATGTGGGGCCAGAAAAGATGATTTTATTGTCCCTGGGCTATGGCCTCCGTGTCCTGGCATTTTGCAAGCTAGCTCAGGCAGGGGCAAGAACTGACGTTCCTGGTTTCTTATGCCTGATCTGTCTCTCCATTTGCAGAGCAATGACATACCTTTTTAAAGTTCCATGTGATTAGTGAAGGCAGATTATATCAAGAAAAAAATCCGTAAGAATGTCTTTAAAGAAGCAAGTTCAATTTTCATTGCTATTTTTTTTTATTTTCTGAAAGTATAGCTGCTTCTCATCTTTTTCTAGTGCAAAGGTTTGCACCAGTAGCAACTGAGTAGAAAATCCCAGCCATGTACTTGACCTGCCATGCACTTTTAATGCACATACTCAGTACTTGGTGTCGAGGTGAAATAATTAGGCTGTGTCTGTTAATATTAAACTAATCCATTCTGCTATGGCCAATCCCTTCTGCTAAGATAACTGTAGCTTTTGACATCTTAGCCTTTATTTCTTTACTTTTCCCAAGAATTATCCTCCATCTTATCTATAGAATAGCGAATGAATGCTCTAAATTTAAGTAGCAGGATTTAGTATAACAAGAGTAAATCATGTATCATCCAATCTCCCAAATGTAAAATCTAAAACTTGATTTTAAACTCCATGGAGAAATATTTGGGAAAGGACCATTGTGCCCTCCTTGCCTACATATTACCCCACTGCACCAAAAGAGCTGGAGAACCTCTACAAAAGTGTATAGCTTCAGGAAGAATTCTACCTAGCTGCTCCCTTCCGCATCCTCCTAAGACTCTGCCCAAACGTTGGTTAACCCACCATGTTCGCTCTTCCTGTGTATACACTAGTTTTGTAGCAATGCTTTCTGCATTTAGGAGAGGTGAAAAGAAATAAGATTGGGTTAAAGTAGACTTGCGGCATTATTTCAGGACAGTGAAATGAAGGGAACCAGTGCCATGGATTCCCCTTCTTCCTCTCCACACTCTGACTGGTGGCTGTTCTTCTCCTCTAAATCATTGATAACTTCATAGGGAATCACCATCTCTAATCAGCAAAACAAGGTCAATGATTCTGGTCTCCTGAAGAGCTCACCTTCTGCTGACCTTTGGTACACTGGTTTAACTACATTTGGGGTTGAATTGGTTTATATGGGGTTTTGCTATCCACTGTGCATAAGGCAGTCCATCTGGATGGTAAAGAGCACGGACTCTGGAGCAAGACCACCTGGTATGAATCCCAGTCTGCCATTTATTTGACTTTGGGAGAATTACTTAGTCTACCTGTGCCTCAATTTCCTCATTTGAAAGACTGGGACCTTGAAGATTATATTACTTATTATATGTTAAGAGTTGATGACAGTGCCTTCCTCATAATAAACACTCAATAACTATGAACTGCTAATAGTACCCAAAGGCTACATTTTAAGTATCTCTGACTAGTCTTGAACAAGAAGAGGGGCTGAAACAAAGTGACTAATATGCTACATAGAGTATTTTTTGTCTATTACTACAAAACAAATTACTCCAAATCATAGGAGTTGCAAATGAAAAAACATTGACAATCTCATGCAGTTTCTGCAGGTCATCCAATGTGGGGTGGCTAGGGCTAGGTGCTTCTGGTTTGGGGTCTCTTGGTAGGTTGTAGTCGTTGATCAGGGTTGCAGTTCATCTGAAGGCTCTACTGGAGCTGGGGATCTGCTTCCAAGATGGCTCCACCATATGACTGGCTAGTCAGTGCTGGCTGTTAGTAGAAAGCCTTAGTTCCTTGCCATGTGTTTCTCCTCAGAGGACTGCTTAAGTGCCCTACATTGGGGCTGGTATTTCTCAGAGTGAGAGATGTAAGAGAGAGAAGATCAGAGACCTAATATCTTTTAAGACTTCACCTTGGAAGTCACACTCCATCATTTCTGCAACATTGTCTCAGTTACTCAGTTCAGCCCCATTCAGTGTGAGAAGGAAGGATCTACACAGTTGCATGAAAACAAGATGGTGAGACTTACTGAGAGGCATCTTGGAAGCTAGTTCCATTTGTGTTACCAGTGGCCAGCTCTCATTTATGTTTCAGGCTACCTTTTCACTTCTTCCCAGCCACTAAGGCATTCTTCCTCTCTCTTTCACTCTAACACATTTCGACTTGCCAGACTGCAATTGGGCTATTCAACAGTGTAATTCAGATTCATCTTCTCCTGATAATGAACAAGGCCTCTCCAGAGTATGAAGAGACCATGCAGAGATACCAGAAGGCAGCCAAGCTCTTCCAGGGGAAGGTAAGGCAAGAATGGTAATATCCTATTGCATACACACCACCAGGACACTAGGAAAAGGGAGATGGGGCTAGGAAGCAGAGATAAATAAGGAAAACAACTATGATTAGGAGATAGCAAGGCAAGAAGTAGGACACAATAAATCACATTATTTGAAATTAGAGATGTTGTATTTTATCATATTAAAGGCATATCTAATGATAGTAATTACTATAGTGATTACTATAATGATTACACTTCCTGTAGTGATTAAGTCTGGGTCTTTTTCTGCATTGATTGGTAGAGAGGAAATAGAGATCCAAAGAGATTGAAAACAAAATCACCTGTAAGTCACAATTTGTTTAATCCTTCCCATAATTTCTCAGAGATTTAGACCTCAGGGCTTATTTCTCGTATAAAACACCTATCAAGTACCTGGTGGCTACTCAATATCCAATGAGTATTTCTTTCTTCCCCCGTCTCCTTTGTGAGGTTCTGCCTGATATCACCGGAATAGTAAAACTTCAACTGCTGCAAGGCTACTATGCCTAACTAGTGACTGTTCTAATGATGAAAACTGGTAACAAAATAAGCTGCCTTTCTGATGGTAGGTTCTCTAACACTGGAAGTATTTAGTCTTACTGAAAGTAGACAGTCATCTGATCAGAATATTATAAAGAAGATTTCTACTTTGGGTTGAAGCTTTGATTGAATAATATAAAATAGTTTACATTTATCAAGCCCTTACTATATGCCAAAAACTGAATAGAAGTATTAATGCATTACCTCATTTAATTTCCCTCACCAAAAGCCCATTTTGCCAATGAGAAAACTGAACCTTGGAGAGGCTGAGTAATGTGCCCAAACTTACACAGCTAGAGAGTACCAGGGGCAGATTTAAAACTCGTTCTCTGCTCCTAACCATTAGACTATATTTCCTTTCTTAGATAGTCGCTAAAGTATTCTCCAATTCTATGTTCTTAAAATTAAATCAATCTGGTCAAAGGGATAAAACACCAAAGCAACACAAAATAATAGGAAATTCATTTTTTTAACTTTTGTTTTAAGTTCAGGGGTACATGTGAAGGCTTGTTACATAGATGAACTGTGTCACAAGGCTTTGTTGTATAGATTATTTCATCAACCATGTATTAAGCCCAGCACCTAATTGTTATCTTTTCTGCTCCTCTCCCTCCTCCCACCCACCACCCCCAAGTAGACCCCAGTGTCTGTTGTTTCCTTCTTTGTGTTCATGAGTTCTCATCATTGAGCTCCCACTTATAAGTGAGAACAGGTGGAATTTGGTGTTCTCTTCCTGCATTAGTTTGCTAAGGATAATAGCCTCCAGCTCCATCCATGTTCCCACAAAAGATGTGATTTCGTTCTTTGTTATGGCTGCAAAAATTTATTTTAGCTCAAGATTTAAATTGCATGGTGCAGGCCATAAATTCAATCAGTGCAAGCTGCAACAATCACAAGGTATCTCTTTATCCCTAGGACCTCAGATAGAACTTTTTCTTTTAAACTTCCCCACCTGCAGATTCTCTTTATTCTGGTGGACAGTGGTATGAAAGAAAATGGGAAGGTGATATCATTTTTCAAACTAAAGGAGTCTCAGCTGCCAGCATTGGCAATTTACCGGACTGTAGACGATGAGTGGGATACACTGCCCACAGTAGAAGTTTCTGTAGAGCATGTCCAAAACTTTTGTGATGGATTTCTAAGAGGGAAATTGTTGGTAAGTGTGAGACTGCAGGTAAAGCAAGTTGTTTTCTTTCTACGTCCGTTTTATTTCCTGTTGAAGAAGAATCCTTTGGGCTCAGAGAGTGGGGAGAGCCAAATGTTGGTTAATGGATACCAAGTGCAGTTAGATAGGAGGAATGTCTAGTGCTCTATAGTACTACAGGTGGCTGGAATTAAGAACAATTTATTATGTATTTTCAAATAGCTAGAAGAGTAGATTTTGAATGTTTCCAACACAAAGAAATGATAAATGTTTGAGGCAATGGATATGCTAACTAATTGTCATGGTTTGATCATTATACATTGTATACATGTATAGAAATATCACTCTCTACCCCATAAAAACGTAATTATTATGTATCAATTAAAAACAATAATAAAAGCAAAATAATTAAAGTTAAAAAAATAATTATTTGTGCTCTGCTGGATTTGATTAGAAGCAAAAGTCTATGACGATATGGTGGCCAGAGTCAAGATGCTTGTTGGGATACAGTCGTGAGACTAGAACTAGAAAAGCATTTTTGGAAAGGCCTTGCATATTCAGAGGCTGAATTTTGTACTTCAGCATTTAGTTTAAAGTATTAATGGGCAACAAATCAAACTTCATATAAAAGAGTTCATGAGATAAAAATTGAAGATGGATTTAGGACTTCCAGGAGTAATCAAACAGCTCAGTTTACTAATCCCAGAGTGAACTCCAAATCTAAATATCATTGTTGTGATGTTTTCCAGAAAGAAAATCATGAAGCAGATGAAAAGCCTCCAAAGGTGGAACTCTGACTTCTCCTTGCCTGATGCATACGACCAAGCGTCTACTTTATGCAAAGTAAAAAGGCCCAACTCAAATCTCAGAGACACTAAACAACAGGATCACCAAGCCTGCAAACCATACACACACACACACAATCACACATACACACACACACACACACACACACACACACACACACACAGTGAGCTTCATTTTCTTTCTCAAAATCTCATTTTTTCTTCTTCTTTCTTTTAAATGTCCTATCCTCACCCCCTACCCAATTTCCTATTGTGCATTCATACTGTGTGAGCCCATCTATAACACCACTAGATCAAGGCTTTAAGAGACTCGCTGTGATACCTCTATGGAGAGACATTCTTAGAGAAGGATTGTTCTGATCTGTCATTTAATATTAAGTTTCCATACTGCACGTGACTTACACACAACATAGTTCCTGCTCTTTTAAGGTTACCAGGGGTTGAAACTCTACCTTCTTTCATAAGCAACATGTCCATCTCCGACTCAGGACCAAAAACTAAAGGATGGTTTTAAACACCTTTCTGAAATTGCCTTTTTGCCGGAAGTTAAAGGCTGTCTCCAAGTCTCCGAACTCAGCAGAAACAGACCATGTGACAACTCCGTGCTTGGTTAGCATTGCCAATTCCCCATGTAAATCAACAACCTGCATAATAAATAAAAGGCAATCATGTTGTAGGAAAAGGCTGGCATCTCTTTGCAGGCCAAACCTTTTGTAAATACCCAGCTGCCCAACCAAGCAGCATGTTCCTCACTCTGCAGTGCCCACTGTTTAGTGTTGGGCCATAAGCCACTAACACATTATTGTTCACTCTGTGGGTGGGATGGGTGGCAAGTAGAGACCAGCCTGCATGAAGACTGGAACAAATGTGGCAACGAAGCTAGGAAGCAAATTAGGTAAAAGGTTGGGGAACGGATAGGAGAAGCAGGACACTGGCAGAGGGGTGCGCTGAGGCTGACTAAGCCTTGGATTATTGCAGGTAAGGTGTGTGATCCAGCTCCCGTGGGGTGAAAGGAGAGCTTGGCTGAGTGTCTCTGGCCCACAGGCTGTTACTGTCAACACACAGATGCTGCATTGTTCCCAGGAGGCCCTTGGCTCAGGAGGAAAGTGCCTAAGTGCTGAAGAGCTGAAAAACCACAGATGTACCTAAGGACTGGTCCAAGTGAGGAACAGGGAGTGAAAGGCTCAGTTGTTTCTTTCTGTGGGGAGAACTCCACAGCCCCTGGGCGGGAGTCAGCTGCTGACAACCACACTGTGAAAGCCCCAGTATAAGGCGTGCCCTTCAGCAGCGAGACTGAGGGATTCTGTGGAGGTCACCCAGTCCATCCCAGGGCTGCAATCCAAACAGCCTCTCGCTTGAGGCTGAAAAAAATATTCCTAAGATAGGCACATCCCAGAAGGCTCCTTTTGATCCTGTGAACGAGAACTCTTGACATTTACGGTCAGGAAATTCTTCCTGATATCCAGCTGAGGTCCTCTGGCCATGCAAGCTATTTCGTCTTGCCCATCCTTTCTGGAAATTCTTAACAGCTTCCAGATGCCCTCCTCAAACAGCGCTTTTAACCCCTTGTTGGCTGCACTGAAGCGCCTTTATCCAGCCATCTTTCCCCAATACTCACAATCTGACTCTCATCATTTGCTTTCTATTTCTAAATCATTTGATTTACTTCATTTTCTCTCCCCACTCTTTCCCAACTTCTCTTTCTTACTTAAAATAGTAGGAACCCAAACTATAGTAGGACCCATGAGTTACATTTTGTTCACTATTGTACTAATTTTTCAATTATTTTTCTTGAAGTGTTCCCCTCAAAAACTGTATTGAGATACCATCTCACACCAGTTAGAATGGTGATCATTAAAAAATCTGGAGACAACAGATGCTGGAGAGGATGTGGAGAAACAGGAATGCTTTTACAGTGTTGGTGGGAGTGTAAATTAGTTCAACCATTGTGGACGACAGTGTGGTGATTCCTTAAGGATCTAGAAATAGAAATACCATTTGACCCAGCAATCCCGTTACTGGGTATATACCCAAAAATTATAAATCATTCTATTATAAAGACACATGCACACATATGTTTATTGTGGCACTATTCACAATAGCAAAGACTTGGAACCAACCTAAATGCCCATCAATGATAGACTGGATAAAGAAAATGTCACACATATACACCATGGAATACTATGCAACCATAAAAAAGGATGAGTCATGTCTTTGCAGGGACGTGGATAAAGCTGGAAACTATCATTTTCAGCAAATTGATTCAAGAACAGAAAATCAAACTTTGCGTGTTCTCACTCATAAGTGGATGTTGAACAATGAGAACACATGGATACAGGAAGGGGATCATCACACACTGGGGCCTGTCGGGGAATGGGAGCTAGGGGAGGAATAGCAGGGGGTGTGGGGATAAGGGAGGGATAGCATTAGGAGAAATACCTAATGTAGATGATGGGGTGACGGATGCAGCAAACCACCATGGCACCTGTATACCTATGTAACAATCCTGCACATTCTGCACATGTACCCCAGAATTTAAAGTGTAATAATAATTTTTAAAAATGATTATAAGAACACTATAGGAACAAGAGAATGTATGCATGTGATTATATGGAATGAACATAGCAGCATAAAAAAGCCATATCCATACTCTGATTGAAACAACTATAAAAACAATTTACACGCCTGTAATCCTAGCACTTTAAGAGGCCGAGGCGGGCGGATCATGAGGTCAAGATACCGAGACCATCCTGGCCAACACGGTGAAACCCCGTCTCTACTTAAAATACAAAAAAATTAGCCGGGCGTGGTGGCACGTGCCTGTGGTCCCAGCTACTCGGGAGGCTGAGGCAGAAGAATCACTTGAACACAGGAGGTGGAGGTTGCAATGAGCCGAGATTGCGCCACTGCACTCCAGCCTGGCGACAGAGCAAGGCTCCATCTCAAAAAAAAACAAAAACAAAAAAAAAACAATTTGCATCTATCGATTGAAAGACAGTGCACAAAGCGAAAATTAATCTATGAAAGGGGACAGATAAGTAACATTTTCCTTTTTAATCTCGAAATTGCATTTAGTGTTGATGTTAGAGTACTGTTTTATAATAAGGTTGTTTCTTAAAATAGATTAAATAAACAAGTCTTAAAAAAAATGATAATCAGTACTGACCACATGGGTCTTAACATCTTTACAATGCATTTCTCTACTTGCTGGCATTCAGTAGCAATTTTACTATATGTTATTTTATATGCTTAGTTGTGTGTGTATAGTATTGAATTGAATTATTCCTTCTCATCTTGTGGTTCTTCATAACTGCCAGTTATTTTTGCTGGTCTTCTTCATAGACAGTCGTGTTCTTTGTAGCTCTGGGGACTCATGACCAAAGAATGGGGCTTCAGAGAGAAGAAATTTCTAAAGGTTTTCATTCATTTGTTAAAAATCAGATCTCATAAGCATCTGCATTTTTTTCTTTGAAAATCTCTTCCCAGGTCTACATCCATTTCCCCAAGGCTATGTTATTGTTGAAATATCTAGATACATCTTAGCTAATTTTCACTGTAGAATCACTCAATGGCCCTTACTAACAAGACTACCATACTTTTTCTTTGGAGTATGAACGAAGTGATAATGTTATACAATATACATTTGAAAAAGATGTTGGCCAGACGCAGTGGCTCATACCTATAATCCCAGCACTTTGGGAGGCTGGGTGGGCGGATCACAAGGTCAAGAGATCGAGACCATCCTGGCCAACATGGTGAAACCCCGTCTCTATTAAAAATACAACAATTAGCTCAGCGTGGTGGCACGCGCCTATAGTCCCAGCTACTCAGGAGGCTGAGGCAGGAGAATTGCTTGAACCCGGGAGACGGAGGTTGCAGTGAGCTGAGATCGTGCCACTACACTCCAGCCTGGCTCTTGGTGATGGAGCAAAACTCTGTATCAAAAAAAAAAAAAGAAAAGAAAAAGATGTTAACATATTTGGAAGACTATGGAAGGAGAGGGACTGAAGCAGGACTCAAAGGAATACTGGAAAGTTTGGGTTTGAGTCTCACCTCTTCTATGTGTGTACCTCTGTGACACTGGAAAAACTACTTTTATCTTTGAACTTTAGTTTACTAAGGGTAATGTAATAATTCTTAGGACTGCTTGAGATCGCAGGTGATAATCCATATTAAGTAAAGTTTGGTATTACTTTTCTTTTAAGTTAATACTACGTAGCATCTCTGGGAAATAGTCATTTCTCTAATTGTCAGAACTTATGGGAAGGCAGAGACTTCTTTCAGGCTATTTCTTTGAGTCTGAAAAAGTATTTGAGATAACAGTTTTAAAATGCAGGTTTTATTATATTCTAAGTATGGGGAGGCCAACAGATCAAAAAAGATTGCCATTTGAAAGGTAATTTATTGCTCACAGTTCCCAAGAGAAGGAAACATAACATGCTGTGCAGAGCCACACGGGGAAGCATCTGGGTCAATCAGAAGTTAGAAGGAGTAAGGGGGAAATGACAAGGGCCTTTATTATCGTTTTTTATGGGAAGAAATGTGAGAAGGCTAGGAGGGTAAGGAGGCTTAGGATTGGCTGGTTTTGATCATTTCAGTAGGGTCTGGGGCAGAGGAGCTGTCCCTTGTTGTCTGGAACCTGGCTCTGGGTTGAGTAGGGCTGGGTGGTAGCCCAGCATGTGATAGTCCAGTAAGGAGATAGTTGGGGTATGGACTCTGAATTGGTTGGTTTGCATATAAAAGCTATACTAGCAGGTGAGTTCATTACTATCTCTAGGAATTGGCTATCTCTAGGAGGGAGGGGCAATCCCTCCAGGGTAAGCAAAGCACCAAATGTCAAAGCATTAGAAATACATAGATAGTAAAATAGCTCTAACATCCACTTGTCATGGAGTTCCACTCCTCCCTCACCTATTGGGTCATGCCAGAAGGAAAGGCTGCCTTCCTCAGGCCCATGTTAATACACATATACCTTGAGCACCCAGGGGTAAGATGAGGGCAATGTAGCATATTGAGAGAGAGAGAGCAGTTTATTTATACACTCATTCATTCATTTAAATATTTATTAAACAACTATAACTGTACCAGGGAAAACTGCCCCCTGAGAGAGAGAGCAATCGGTGATGATTGGATGATGAGCTGTAGAACAGAGACATTTCAGTTGTAGTGACAACGGGCAACATGGAAGCCACCAGAATGGTTCTGGGCCATGGACAGAATGCAGCCAAATAGGGAAAGCAATACACAGGGAAGAGGTGTGTTGTAGAGGGGTCTGGGCAGGAGGCTGGCCATGGGCTGAGGGGGCCCACAGCTGGGGGAGGAGGAGCCGCAAAGGAAACAGTCCACAACCATCATGAGCAAACTTTATTTCACAGTTGAATTTGGAACCATTATTTCACCTTTCTGAAAATACCTTGTTTTCTAAACAGAGAAAAGTAAGACAGGAAGTGGGATGGATCTGACCCATGGCCCCTAATTGCAGAAACCTTACATGAAGAGACCTAGAAAACAGGAAAAGGAGGAAGTCAAACACCAACACCTTTTGAGTGTTGAACCTTTGGAGAAAAGGTACTCTGGAAATCAAAGAAGCAAGTGAATTTTAAAGTCAGACCTCTGCAAATTTGAAGGCAATTCACCCTCCTTCAAATCACTTCTAAGATAGGTCTCTCTTATCTTTCTGTTCTGGAACAAGGAGTCATTGTTTTTGTGTGTTTGACAGTGAAATATCTGAGTCATACTAAGGATGGAAGGATATGGGTGAGTAAAGGATGAGGGCATTAAGCCACTTCTATAGGTTATGAAAAGTTGTGTGGAATCCAGGCTTTAATGTTTAATTACCCAAACAATTGCACTAAATCTTAATAGCAGAATTTAATTTCTACATTAGCCCACTGGTCTTAAAATGGTAATATGGTGTTAGCCTACAATTAAGGATATAAAAATAGAGCATGTTTGACATAATTCAAGCTGCGGTGAAGTAACAATTTTAAAACTAACATTGTATTACAAGTCATGTTTTCCAAGAAGCCTCTGCAACTAAATTGCATTACAAGGAGTTTATTGAGGAGTGTGTTAGGATCTGTGTGGAAATAAAGAAAGTAGCATTCACGGAAATAGAAGTAAGGCCGTGATGAAATCACAAGAAAGGCTTAGATTGTCCCATGTGGATATTTGGTGCTGAGGTTTCCTTGCAGAGTGCCCCAAATTGGAGAATGAGAGCCACGCCTTTATACCTCAACATCGAAGACTTGATGATGCAAGCTACACGTAGGAAAGGTGCATGCCCGTGAGCAAGATGGTTCATTTGAGCACAGGGAGATTTCTGGGCTGGTTGGTGGGTAGGATTCGGCTAAAAGCTCTTAGCTGTCAACATACTCAGAGCTGGGAGAAGCTAATGACTTTGGGGTGATCTGCGTGGCTCACCACAGCATCCACTACACACGCCTAGAGCAGTGTCTTCTTTTATTACCACCGCAGTTGTCGCACCAACGCTATGCAAAAGAATAAGGAAAGGACGCATTCATTTTATCAAATAAAAATTGTGTAGCACCCTCATTAAGTTTGTGCTGGGGAAGAACATGTCTGTGTTGTCTTCACTAAAAGGGGCAGGCTTCACTAATCCTGCCAGGGGCAGTCAAATGTATTCACTTTACAATCATTCACTCATTCATTCCTTCACCAAGCATTTACTGAGTGCCTGCTAAGAGATAAAGATGTATCAGGAAATAGATCTGGCCAGGTTCAGTGGTTCACACCAGTAACCCTAACATTTTGGGAGGCTTAGGTGGAAGGAACCCTTGAGGTCAAGAGTTCAAGACTAGCCAGAGCAACATAATTAGACTTTATCTCTGCAAATATATATACACATATATATACATACATATATTAACCAGGATACGGTGTGGTGGCATGTGCCCACAGTCCTGGCTACCCAGGAGGTTAAGGTGGGAGGGTTCCTTGAGCCCAGGAGGTCAAGGAAATAGATCAGACTCACAGAGCATAGTGCTGACTTCGCATCTTCTCCTCTCCAGCCATCTGGTTCCCTAGTGTAAGATAAATATGAAGTTCACTGGGAACTTGAGGAATGGGAATTTCTAATGTACTTGGTAGATAGCCAAATATTTAAATGATAATGTTAATGATGTAATGATGATGATGATGATGTAACTTGGGAGTGAGCAAAAAACGTTAGATTTAATTCCAAATTCTGACCTTAATTCTTATTTATGCCAGCTAAATGTCATAGAGCTGACCTTATTTGTTGTTAAATATCTCTTGCCTTTATGTCCAGAGTTGACCTGCTCCTCAGTCCTTCTGCCACGCCCTCCTTTTTGCGAATAGTTGCACATCCATCCTTTACTATTTTACCAGGTCCATTCTTCACTACTTTCCTACCGGTTCATGGCCTCTGTCTCCACTTCTCCCTCCATTGCCGTCTCTTCCAATAATGTTGCTCTAGGTCACTACATGGGGCAAAAGTTCAAGCAGGGTGATAATAACAGGGCTGAGAACAAAGGAAAGGAAGTATCTGGAAGGAGGCGGATACACACTGAACAGTATGTTGAAAGTTCAGGCTCTGTCCTGCAATCTCTACCAAGTACACCTTGACCATCAGGTCCCATTAGTCCCAAAGGGCACTCCTTTGAGACCTACATACCCTTTACTCCACCACATTTTGGCAAACATGTCACAGAATGAAAATGGAAAAGAACGATTATTTGTGATCTAACTCCTCAGACCTGCAGCCTCTCTTGGATTGACTCATTCTCATCACTCCACACTCTTTTTAACACCACTAATAATATACCAAGCCTGAAAAGAAGGGAAGAGGCTAAGTCAGCCACAAGTGGTAATGGTAGGTGTTCATAGGAGGGCAGGGTGGTTTGTGGTAGGATATTTACATAATTGTGAAATATAAGAATGGTGGGGATGATAATATGATGTTGCTTTGTAAGTTGGGAGCTAATGGGTCAGAGAATCACTGCTCTGTTGAAGCCAGCTGATGTTTAGGAAAGAATGGTAGTCAATATGGTTAAAGCAGGAGATACTTATGCAAGCCAGACAAAGTGTTAAAATGGCAATTTACTAAAGGCTAACTATAGTTTGAAAACTGTCGTCAACTTATGACCCTCTAGTTCCTCCACTTTCTCATTTTCCAATTTTCTAAGTTGCAAAATATTCAAGTTCCTCAAAGTTTCCTCAAGAAAATTCACCATTTCTGTCTGTGTAATTCTGATTACAACTTTGTATCTTAACATAGCCATTTCTGGAAAGCTCATGTCACATAACACAATTTCTACATGGCTCTCAAAATGTCTACTTGTAAGTTCAATGTTATCAAATTCTACGCAGCGATGGAAATTTTAGGAATGAATTTAAAAGGACTTTGTCACTTGAAAACTATTGAATAAATGAGGAAAGCTGTGATAAACATCAAGCAGGCTCTTAAAAGAAATGTATTTGGAAGAAGCCATTATTAGTTATGATTCTTAGTCACCAAAAACAGAACCCAAACCACAGCAAAGGCTACTTTGTTCATAGAGCTAATATTAATTTCTCATCCTCCTCTACAAATTCCTATGTTTCTGCAAAAGACACATCCCTTAAAAAGAGATACTAAAAAGTCTTTTGAGATAGGTTTTATTTTATTTTATTTTATTACTAGAGAGAGATTGAGCCTCTAAGATCTAAACAAAGTGGTCACAGTTGTATGAAAGGGAAGAAATTTCAAAGTAATGGAGAAATTTCCTAAGGATAAAGTCACTTCTCCAAGCAGCCATTGTCTTCACCAGTGGTGGTGCTTGGCATTCAAAGGACTGTTAGTGTTTGGTTTAGTCGAAACATCTAGTCTTTTGCAATCTGCCACTGGAAAATGATTGTGCACTGGAAGAGTCAAGGAAGGAGTATCATTTGTCATGAAGGGGCCTGTGAAAGAATCTGTCTCTTTAGGCATAAAGAGTTAAATTTTAAAACAATGAGTCTTAGAAATGAAGTGACTGTTCCGGTTCCAAATGTTGTACATCTCTCAGATTAGCCCAACATGTTGAAGCAAATTTATCAGAAGCACCTTTTGTGAAAATGAACATAGTGTTTTGTATTTATTTACTGTACAACTTTCCATCGTACATTTCAGGATTCATCTACTGTTATAATGTATCTAATCATAGCTGTAACCTAGAACTCCTGGGCTCAAGCAATCTCCCCGCCTCAGCCTCCTGAGTAGCTGGGACTACAGGCACTTGCCATCACATCCAGCTCAAATTAACTTTCCGTCTCCTTAAAAGTATATTGCAAGGGCTAAGCAAGATGAGGAATGGAAAGCATTCTGAAACGTAAAAATACACATTGACTTTGGCCTGGACTCAGACACTCCTTAAACGCTGCTTACCTACACACCTACCTGCACCTAAATGCTGAATCACTACTGAAGGCAGCCTAAAATGGCTAAGAAGGAGGGGGGGGAAGCTGGATCATCTCAAAACACAGAGTCTACCAATTAATAAAGAGTTGACTGCGAATCTATGCTCAACTGTGCACAGATTGAATTATTGCCACATTTATGGCCCCAACCCACAGGAGCCAAAACTAAATCTCCCCATTTGTAGGTACTGTCTGGTAATTTAGTGATACGTTGCTTTAATCTATGGCTGTGAACGGGGAGGCAAAAACATCTAACTTCTCTGAGACTCAGTTTTCTCCACACAAAGTTATGGAGAAAATGCCTTAAGGGTCCTTCCTAACTCTAACATCTTGAGTTTTGAAAATTGATAGAAAAGGAGGTCAGAATCGATGGACTAACTAGTTCATGTCCCAGGCACCATGCCAGACATTTTGCCTCTCTGTTGTCTCCTCATAATGAAAATAACTTCAGTTCAGCTAAGGCCAATGCAGCCTTAATCTACTGCTGGTTTGTAAATCAGTCACTCACCCCAACTCAAGAGCAGCTGATTCTATTTCTGTCTGATTTTCTGTGCCAAAACTCAGCCCCCAGTTTGTTTGGTTTTAATAAATTTATTCTGTTGTTACGGACATTGTGTAAAATGGAAAAAACAAGTCTAGACTGGTTTTAGTTCAGGAAGTTAGGGCAGGGTCTCTTTATTAAAAATAAACATGCTCCTGCTTGCTTCCTTTTCACTCTTTTCTCACAGATCTGTTCCCTAAAGTCCTTGGAACCCAGGATTACAACATGTAATAATTGCCCCAGATCTCTGTACTACACCTGACCCCTTCCTGAATAATAAAGCTGAGAATACAGGAAATTCTTAAAGGCACAGTCCAAGTTGTATGTGACAAAAAACTGATGACCTGACAACTACGCTGACAGGATCTTTTGGCTTCCTATTATAAAATTTGGCACAATTATCCCAGCGAATGAAACACATTTTTCAACTGAATCTTGCATTCCTTGTTTTTTGGCATCACTACCTTTCTAATTTTAATTAAAGATAGTGGCCTATAACCCTTCCTGTCCCATAGAAACAGGAAAGTTTCGTTATTCCTCTCGCAGGACATGCGATGGGGGTGTGGCTCGCTTCTTCAGTGTCCTGCTGCTCAAACCTCTAGGGAAGCATCAGACGGGCAGGTTGTGGGGCTCCGACCCCACGGCAGTGTCTAGGAGTTAAAGTTTACAGCTCTTGAAGCCCCAGTGGGCGTGTGTTCGAGTGCTCTTTTAGTTTAACCATCCATAGTTGGCTTCCATTAGTCAGCTCAATTAGACCCTCTACCTTCTCACAAGGACAGAGGGCTTTCTGTATCCCAGGTTCTTGCCATGGTGTATGAGAAGAATCAGATCAAACCTAGGCTCGGAGAATGAGTCCAAGGTTTTATTGAGTGGAAGTAGCTCTCAGCAGATGGGGGAGCCAGAAGGGAGATGGTTTTCCCCTGGATTCAGGGGATCAGCAGCCTGGGCTCTCCTCCAACTGTCCCGGCCAAACTCTGCATAGTTCTGCTTCTGCCCGAGGTGGCCTGCGGATGGGCCAGTGCCTGTCAGGGCATTCTTCTGGACATCCAGCTGCCTTTGAGTCTGCCGGCTAGGGTTTGGAGTTTTTTATCGGCACAGGATGGGGACGTGGCAGGCCAGGGTGGTCTTGGGAAATGCAGTGGTTGGGCAGGAAATGCCTGTCCTCACGTAGGTCCATGGGGGTGGAGCCCTGACCAGGAAACACGCCCTCCTCTACCCAGCGCTTCCATATCACCAGTAGGGTATTGGATGCTATAACTCAATCCAGGGTAGAGTTTGTTTTCACCCCTTGTCTTTTCACCTTTGGGATTTTCCTTTTTCTGGTGGGTCTGCCTCCTTCTTTTCTTCTCAGGGGCTGTTGTGAAGGGCCATTAAAATATAAAAGTTTCTGATTAGTGAAGGACACAAGTGGCCTGCAAGAAGAAATACATTAATGAATATTTATTGTTCTTCTGCAAACACTTGGAAGGACATAGTGTGGCAGTTAAGTGCAAAGGCTCTGATTTACTAACCATGTGAACCTTCACAAGCCTCCTCATTTCTCTGTGCTTCAGTTTCTGCAGTGTAAAGTGCAAACAGTAGCGGAACTAACCTTATAGCCTTATTGTGAAGATTTAAATAAACAGCTCGAGTTAAGCACTTGGAAGGTAACTTGGCACAGAGTAAGCGTCAGTTATTACACTCGAGGAACATCCCGAAGTGCTCAGAGGTCACAGACTTCTCAAGCTATGTTTTTTCTTTGTTTCTAGTCTGTGCTAAGGCACTAGTTGTTCATTCTACCTAGAATATACTCCCCACCTTCCCTCACTGGCAGCCTGTCATCAGTCATCAAATGGGTCTCTCTGGAACCTTCCTCATGCTCCTGGGCTCCCCTAACACATGGTAATACACCTGACTAATACAGAATTAATCACATCTTATTACTACCATTAATTTCTAAATTTGTCTACCTTTTGTAAAAAAGCATGTAACACATATTGGGAACTCAATATAGTTTGAATATCTGTAAGATACATCCAAATGCTACTTCCCAATAGTTTCTTTCCTCCACCCTGTTCATGCTGATCTGAAAATGTGTGAACACATGACAGTGACCAGCCAGAAAGCACAGAGCTATCTGGGACATGAAGAAGGTCTTTGAGCACAGAGCTGGGGGACAGCAAGTGAGGACTTGAGCCTCAGGAACAGAACTGAGCAATTCAGGAGACTCCACAGAGTTTATCTTTTCAGTTTCAAAACTTAGTTTACTTACCTTCAAGAATGAATTTGTCATAACTTATTGGTTTTCTCCCCTAAGAAAGAGTGTGTGTGTGTGTGTGTGTGTGTGTGTGTGTATGTGCGTGTGTGTGTTTCCCTAGGAAACAACCACACCTGGAAAGGTTTCTGTGAAAATCAAAACTAGTATAGGTAAAGTAATGAGGCATTTAATAAATAATAGATATTCTCATTGTTACTAGCCTAACCAAGTATATACAAATAGGACCCCTCTGGGCAAACTAACTTTTTGGAATTTAGCTAGTTAACTGAAGAACCTTTGGGAAATTGTAAGTTTAGCTTAGACCAAGGCATTTACTTATATAAGTAAATAATATAAGAATATAAAATTTTTAAATAAATGAATGCTTTCATAATGAATAAGAATATAATAATGGATAAGAAATGAGTAACAAACAAGACCAAGAATTTAAAAGGCAAAAGAGAAGACAGATAACAAAAACAAAGAAACTAAAGCTTTTTTCCCTTGTGATATGACAAGGCACAAAATAATGGTTTCAATAACTCCCTCTTGCTATCTTTTTCCCCTCCTCTTACTGGCTCCTAGCTAATCTGGCTCTGGGGATGATCACAGAAGCCCTAGTAGGTAAAGAACATAAACAGTGTAACCAACAATTTAGATTAATCAAATCAACACATATTTAAGGCAGTGTGGAGTCATGGAGAGAGCTCAGGTCTGAGTTCTGATTGCAACCCCAGCATTTATTTATTGGTTCTATCTCTGAGCAGATTAGCCTTTCTAAGCCTAAAACCGAGATAACATTCATACCTGGAAAGGTTTCTGTGAATATTAGAAATAATATATAGGTAAAGTGATTATGCATTTAATAAATAATAGATATTCTCATTGTTATTGGCCTAACCAAGTATATAAAGCAATGCAAATAAAACATGGTTCCTAACTTTGAGCAAATGCATAGCAATAAACATGTGATGCATTAAATTTAAAAATATGACTGAAACACTTTAGGTAACTATTTCCTGAAAATGCATCAGAAATTTTTCAAAAGCAAAAGAAGAGAAAAATTCTTTAAACTTTCTGGAGGAAGGGGGGAAAATGCTTAAAACATATAAAAGGTTGCAAAATTTGCCTCCTAAAACAAACACGCTATAATGACTTGGCATTTTATTAGAAAATAGATTTTTACCCATATATTTCTCAGGCTAATTAAACACTATATCAGTAGTCACGTGTCCACAGAAAACAGAATTAATACTGGCAGGAAAGGCAGGAAAAGGCATTCCAAAAGAATGGAGTGGTGTAACGCAAAGGGACCGAGGTGTCTGAAATGATCCTGAGCTTTTAATCGCATCCCCCACAGCTGCCCAGCCCCACTGGAAGAAACTCCTGACACCCTTGTTTATTCAGAGCTACCTTTTGGACATTTTTCCATTTTCTTATAACCTTACACTAGGTCTAGAGACCTATTACTGATCTCAGCTCTCGACTTCCTGCCACATTTCCCGTCTACAGTCTCACATTCTGAGATCCAACATATAATGTTGTTTCCGTGGTTCTGTCCCTTGGTCCTCTTCCTTGATAACAATTTTAACTTGCCTCTTACATTGTATCTGTTTCTGGTCCCTCCAGAGAACTAAGCCTGATCCCACAAGACTATTAGGACTAGGGTTCATGTTGAATCCATGGTCCCCCAGAGAGAGAACGGAAAAAGACATGGAAAATACAAGATATTTGTAAATTAATTTGCCCAAAGCAGAGTATTTGGGAAGTTGAGTGGTTAAAAACATTGGCGAGATTTTTTGCAAAATTACAGAGTTCTTTCCACATTGCTGCTCTCATGAAATACTTTGTGTTTGCCAAATTATATTAGCTGAGAAGGCCCATGGCCCACCAAAGGCTAAGTGACAGCCTGAAGCTGTGGATCTGAGGTTATGCCAGGTCACTGAACTGCCTATGTAGCCAAAGTCAGCCTCCAGGGTGAAAAGGGCTTTCTGTTGTCTGCTTAAATAGGAGTACAAAAGTATTTATGGCTACAGTCATGTTTCTGACAACAAACCCAATTACAAGCCAACATTAAGGAAGTGATTTAGTAACGTTTTTAGTGTGACTTGGTCAAACAACAAATATGTATTGATCGCCTACTCTGTGCAAATCAACCCAATGGACTTATGTGGTTTAAACTCTCTCAATATAACTCAGTTTTGTTGATATTGTGCAATATATTGTTTGGTCTTACTACCGTTGCTAACGAAAGAGTGAAAACAAGAATAAGCAAAGGGAAATAATGGTCATTTGCTCCTAAAGACTCATTTCTTTCTTCTATCCCTGAGTACAGAACAGTTGGTTCTGTGGTGGAAGATAGGTGGTATTGCCATTAATTTTGAAAAAATAAATCTAAATGTTTTATTTGCAGGGGCTGGTGACTCTCAAATTTGTATTTCCAATTAAGATTAAACACAGAACTCCTACTGCTTACTCTTTCTATCTAGATATCACAAAAACATCTCAACTCATTATACTGGCTTATATTTCTCCCTACAAACTGTGAACTGCTCTAGATTAGCATCAGTTGTGCAATCCAGAACAAAGGACCCATGCTTGACACCAGACCTTTACCTCTGCATTTGTTGGCTCACCATTACCTTCTAAAGAATTTCCATATCCCTCTTCCTCTTTCTTCCTCTTCCACCTCATCTTGGTTTAAGTCATCATCATCACCTCTTACCTGAGCTGCTGCAATGTCCGAATCCTAGCTGATCTCCCTGCATTAGCTCTTAGCACCCTCTAATCTCTTCTCCACAGTGCTGCCAGATTCATTTATGAAAAAACACAATCTGATTGTGTCGCTCTTCTCCTTCAGAAAGTTCTTAATCGTTTCCAATCACTTTAAGATCTTTTTAAAAAATCATTTATTTTGCATTTTTACATGGACCTGCCTAAATCCCCTGCCTCATCTTGTGTCTTTTAATACTTCAAGCCTTATTCCACCCTGCAACTTACGTAATTACTGTACTTTCAGCCTGGAAGACCTTTTCTCTTTCTGGTCTTACTTCTCCTTTTATCCAGTTAACTCTCATTTATACTTGGAATTGCAGATCAAACATTCTTTTTAAGAAAATTTTTTTCTAACCCCCTAAACTAAGTCAGGATCCTCTGTCATGTACTTTCCTAACTCTCTGTTCTTTTCCTTCGTTAACTTTAACAAAGTTCATAATCACACATGTTTATGATTATTTCATTCCACAAAACTGTGTCCCAGCAGGGTACAGATCCACCCCTCTTGTTCATTAACACAGCACACCACACAAATGAACATCTATTGGAGGTGGGCAGGGTGAACTAATCCAGACAAACATCTTAATAATAACAAGTGAACTGAAGATTATGTGGAATCAGTGCAGACCCTCAAAGTAATCCCTCTAATGTTTCTGCTTCCTCCTAGCATCTGCCACTATCTCATATGAAATTATTTGCTTATTTTACTAGTTTAGTGTTTGTCTCCTCTATTAAGCTGATCTCAGATTTTTGAAACAGCATTTGAAGAAATGAGAAAATCATGAAAAAGAATCTTCAAAGTATGAGGGAAACCAAGTTTCAAACTAAAATTGTATTTCTAAGTAAACTATCATTTCAGAGGAAGGACAAAGTCAGTCTATTTTTAGACAAATCTTGTGATTGCTTACCACTCACGAACCACTGTTGATAGAAGTTTTACTTCAGAAAATTATACAACGATAGGAAAAAAAAATTGAATGCAAAGAGATTGTAAGCATTCATGTAACTCAAAGCACACAATGACTGTATAAAGTATTAAGGATAACAGTGAGTAATTATGGGAGTGCTTTAATTGTCATTAAAACATTTAAACTTTCTTCTTTTGCTCAAGAGATATGTAGAAGTATTGATTAATTTTTTATTGTGTTAAGAAAATATAGATGTTAATAATTCAAAGAAACTCTCTTAAAAAATTAGATAAGCTGGGTGTGGTGGTATTCACCTGTTATCCCAGTACTCAGGAGGCTAAGGTGGGAGGATCCCTTGAGGCCAGGATTGCAAAGCTGCAGTGAGCTATGATCATAATATTTAATATGAAATAATATTTAATATATTTTCAAAATTTAAAGATTTCTATTTTATATAAACTGTGCTAGATAATAGAAAAAAGAAGAAATCCTTTGCAACTCATAAGGCTAGCATAATTTTTCTATCAAAATAGGCCAAAAACAGTGTAATAAAAGAAATTTATTTTAAACCTTGCCATATCTTTTATCTTAAATGTTTCTCTCGGAGATCACCCCACCTAAATGGTGAGTTTGGCCCATTTACATTAATTAGAATTGCCACTATATTAGAACTACTTTCTCCTGTTTACATAAATGATTAAAGTTTTCTCATATACTTATAATTATTTGTTTACAAGACTTTCTATCCCTCTCTAAAGTAAAATTTTCTGAAGGAAAGATATCAGCTCTAACAGTATAGCATACAATAGAGAGTCTGTGTTTGTAGACTAAATGAGCAAATGAATAAAATATTATGATTATGCTCAGAAATTCCCATCACTGATACGTTAAACTTGTTTTTATAAATTCAGTTTAGCAAATAACTATTAAGCGCTTACTATTTGCCAGGCAATGTAGCATGTGTTATATTGGAATACAATTATGAGTTGAACATAATCTTCACTCTTTAGATATCTATAATCCAATATAACTGACATATACACAAACATATAGATATGCACACAGAGAACTATTCTAAGTCAAGTAAAGTCCAAGGCATGAAAGCCCCTAGTGTCCCTTTGGACAAAATCAGTTGACACCTCTGAGCCTCCATTTCCCCATAAGAACTTTATAAAAATAAATTGTATTATTTATATCAAGATAATAGTTTAAACCATATTTTAGATTCACATGCTTATGTGAATTTTTATTATGGATTTGCTCAGTTGTTTGCATACATTTTATTCCCGGTCCTCTTCAAAGATGCCTATATGAGTAGTAGAAATTGCCTTCTTTTATGCATGTATTTTATTTTTAAAATGTTGGTGCATGCTATTAGGAAATTTTTTCCTTTAAGGCATCATTTAGGCCCTAGATAGTTTAAATAATATGCTGTGGCCTATATAAATTTATTTAGAGAGTCACTGAAGTGTTTTAATATCTTTTTCTTTCTTGGTCTTTTCTTTCAGGACACTTGAAACACCTTAGGGTTCTTTAACTACCATGTGTTCGAGCAATTAATTCTAATCTTACACCATATGGAAACCATTTCTACCAGTCAGCCTTGCCAAACCTATTCATGGCAGCCTATGTTGTTGCTATCTTTCTGTGCAACAGAAAGACACTCTGGCAAGATGAGCAGTGAGTCAGATATTTTACTTATCTTTAAACCTACACAGGAAAAATCCCAGCCAGATAAAACTGTGTCTGGCCCTAGAAGGGGTGAGTCCAGCTATGAAGCACACTTTAGAGATCAAATGTAGGCGCTGAGAAATCCAAGCAAAATTGCCAGATTAGCTAAGGTCAAAACTGACCTCCAGTTGTTCCAGGAACATTTTTTTTTTGCACCATTGTCCATTTGATTTATTTCTGGCACAAAATACTAAGTGTTGAAACACTGCTGTTCTCGAGAGTCCATGGTATAGAGATCAGCCAGTATTTTTATCAGAGTTCGTAGTCCTTCCCAAGAATCACTGGCTTTGAAACACATATCCCCAGAAATCCTCTACCTCTTGCTGCTGACCTTGTGAGAAAGATCATATGGCATCGTCATCTGAGGATGAGAAGAAAGTACTGAAATGTATTCCAACAAACACAGCACAACTTCTCGGAAAACGAAAAATGATACAAAATTTTCTTCCTTTCAGCTATTTGGTAAATGTTCTGCAAACATATAAAGTTTTCAGGGACAAATCTTGGAATAGCTATACTCTTTTTCACAAATTAACTTTTTGTTTATTACTTATAGATAATACAGTCATATTTTTCCTTTTGAAACTAAAAATTGTGCTTAGTTTTAAGCAATCTGGCCTAGATAAGAGGCTTGTTTTGATGGACCAGAAAAAAAAATGGAGAAAACAAAGAAATAAAACACTACTTAATAAATATTCATTATTCCTATTACTGTAATGAAATAAAACACTACTTAATAAATATTAGTTATTCCTGTTACTGTAATGAAAAACTTATTAAATCATTTAATTCTATCCCTTGGCAATCTTTCAAATATTCTTGTTTTCGTTTAACTTCTAATATTCATAACTTGTTTGGTGCTATATCCGGGGTCAGCTTCTTTACACAATTTTACATGGCATGCACAAGTCCACTCCAGTAAATCAACATGTGAAAACGCAGATGCAAAGAAAAACATGCAAGGGGACACTTTATGTCCTTCATATCCAAACACAGTAAGGGAATTTTCTTATTTTGTCTTTCCAGAGGAATTCTTGCTATTCAAGTCATTTCACTAAGATTTTTCTTTAAAAAGAGTAAATTTTACATGTATTTATGTCATAATTTAATTTTATGACAGTATCTGGAAACTTCTCAGGAATATTGATATTTCATAAAAAGAATAATCATTTAATTTAGTAGTTGGATTGCTGCATAAGTCAAGGGTAACAAATAATAATGAAATAGCACTTTTCTTTTATTTGACGTACAAAGTAGTTATTTAGTATTTCAAATTACAGCAATTTCCTGTCTTCACAAAAGGCAGAGATGTTTCAGTTAAAGTTCTTAGACTGTTGTAGTGGATTGTTAAGGGTAACTTCATCGAGCTTTTCTGGTGTCTAAACACTGCACTGGGTTTGCAGGATCAGCTCAGTTCAAGAAACACAAATGAGCACTTACTGTGTGCCAGATGATGTGTAAGAAATAGAGAATACAAAGATGAAAAAGATACAATGCCTGACATCCCTTGTGGAGCTTAAAATTATGTATTGAAATCCAGTAAGATCGATGAAAAAGTATCATGACTAGTATGAGAAAACTGAGGTATCTGACAGCAAATGCAATTCAGCAAGAGAATTCTTTGTTCTTTCAGCAAGAAATCTTTCTAGAGATGACAGTTTCCTGAACAATGAGTCATAATCCTTTGGGTAAATGGGTATGGGGTGAGGAAGAAGAGGAGACATGAATAGCTGGGAGGAGTGTGTGCACAAGATGGGGCACAGAAATACCTGTAATTAAAAAAAAAAAAAAAAGCGTGTACTAGTAAAGAGATAAAAGTGCTAAGGGAGTTTTTGAAGGAAGGAAAAATAACACTTGGTTGAGAAGCTTAAGCAAGACATCATGTAACAGGTGGTATTTGAGCTAAGTCTTAAAAGATATCCAATGTTCCTATAGACAGAGACAGGAAAGCAGAAAAAGAGGATACCATGAAATGAGCAAACGTTTGATAGTAAACACTGAAGGATGTGTCAGGAACAAGTTGCTCAGTTTGGCTAGAGGATTGATTACATGAAGGGAAATAGTGAAAGAAATGAATGGGAAAGACAACTAGGAAGTAACAATGAACAAACACCTACTGCATCGCATACACCTGCTGGGTATTTTACAAAGACTTTCCCATTAAATATTTGCAACAATTTACAAAAGGTTTATCACTCGCATGACTTATTCAGGGTCACGTAATTAGTTAGACACTATCATAAGAAGAAGAATAGCTACTTTCATAGAATGTTTACTATGTGCCAGCACTGGGCTAGCCAGGTCCTTACATGAATTATCTCATTTAATCCTCACTTCAACTCTATAAGCGACTTTCCATTATCGCCCACATTCTACTGGATGAAGAAAATGAGGATTTGAAAGACAGCAGAGATCATTCAGTGACAAATGGAGTGGGATTCACATGTTCTTTTCCATTCTCTCATTATGACACCAGAGAATTTAGGATGCATGTGAGAAGGATGTCAGCTTAATTCAGTAAGCAATGAGAAGCTGTTGTGTGTTTTAATAAAAGATGACTAGGAGCCAGAGGATAAGCTCAAAGAACTCACTGTCTGGTGGAGGAGCAAGACAAACAAGCATTCATGTCGAATTCTCATCCTTCCTAATCCCACACTCCAGCCCATATCCATTCATCTGCCCTCCTATTGCTATCCCAAAACAGAGTAAGACCAAAAATTACATCTTGTTCCCTTCAACTTATTGTCTCTTCCTTTAGATTCTACTCTTTTTCCTACTGGTTTATGGCTTACCAGAAGACAAAGAACCCCAGTGAAAACTCCTTTCATCCTCTCAACAAAATAAAAGTCTCTTTCAAAATTCCATAAATGGCACAAAAAAAATAATACGGGATTATGAGAAAACAGGAAACACAAAGAATGATAGATTAGAAGAATTGGAGTCAGAGCAAAGTCCCCGAGATTCAGACAAGCTCTGGTTACAGGACCCCTTAAATAAACTCCAGCAGGTAGGGCTGAAATACATTTCCACAATCGGTACAGTCAACATCTCACTGCATTTTTTTCCCATCACAATCTCATCAGGGAGAAATCAGATGTGGAAACAATCTCTTATTCCACAGCCTGTTCACTTCTTAGCTTAATCAGCAAAGGTATTCCCTGTGCTGTGCTCTCTCTCTCTCATGTTAACCTGTAAATTTTGCCTTTGTGTCCTGTCTAAACTTCCTTTTCTGAATTTCATCCCATTTCCATGGTTTGCAATGACTAGGCGATGAGACAAAGGAGAGGAGTTGCTGAGTTGCTGAAAGGAGGGTTTTCTCATACTGACCAAATCCTGGCTAAAAAGATTGACTTTCTTCTAGGGATTTCAAAGCACATTAGCATCCAGCTCAAATGAATGAAGATATTTGACTACAACTGGGAAACAACAGCAGATAGGGCCTATTGGCAGCCAGTTATTTGAATGAAGCTTTTAAAAGGCATCTTGCTAGTGGTTTGTCAGCTGAGGGGGTGGACATCTAAACACCAATCAGCCCTAGAAACACTTACAAAATTGCATTAAGAACAAAGTGTTCCTTCACACACTGAATTATATAATTTCTCTATCGTGTTTATTCATTTCAAGGATGAAATAACTTAGAAGCACAAAATTATACAGATCTATTCCAACTCTTCTGTTTAAACAGGCAATTGCTCAACAGTCACGCAGCCATTGGGTGGCAGTGTCAGAACTACATTGAGCTTGAGCCAGTTCCCCAGTTCCCACTGGACAAGGCCTTGCTGATTCAGTCCCTTTCATGTTTTGCATTCTCTTCTCTGTTTTGGTTTTCAGCAATCTGTTCCCTCGTTACTGGGAAAAGTGGAAGTAACACTAGACCAGTGTAGTTGCACCCATCTTTTGAAATAACATTGTGTGTTTGTGTACTCCATGGCATTCCAGGTAGGCCATTAAGCTAGGAGCTCTGCAGGTATTGCCTTATTTAATGCATCTAACAGTCCTCTGAGTTAGAGTCCTCTAACATTTAGTGAGCACCTCCCACGTTGCAGACACTTATAATCCCTACCTGTGTCACTGAGGCTCAGGAGTTTAAACAGCATGTCAAATGCCATACACAGAATAAGCAGCAGAGGCCAGGCACAGTGGCTCATGCCTATAATCCCAGCACTTTGGGAGGCCGAGGCAGGCGGATTACTTGAGGCCAGGAGCTTGAGACCAGCCTGGTCAACATGGTGAAACCCTGTCTCCACTAAAAATACAAAAAATTAGCCAGGCGGGGTGCCACGTACCTGTAGTCCCAGCTACTCAGGAGGCTGAAGCAGAATAGCTTGAACCCAGGAGGTGGAGGCTGCAGTCAGCCAAGAATTTGCCACTGTCCTCCAGCGTGGGTGATAGAGCAAGACTCCATCTCAAAACAAAAAACAAAAGGAATAAGCAGCAGAGATAGAAGTCAAATCCAGGCTTTGTTATCCTAAAAACTACATCCTTTGGCCAGCTTCTACAGAGCCTGTCTTCAGAGTCCTGTCGAGGTTATGTGATGATTATTAGCGTAGCTACCAAAAGTATGGAGAGAATACCTAGATGAAGTGAAACTGTGGAATGCTCACTTCCCTCTGCCATCTGCTTTTTGTTGTTGTTATTGTTTTGAGAGAGCAACAGAATAGATGAAATGGATACAGGCTGGAATATGAAGAAATGTGGTAGATTTGACTCACACAGCTACCAGATATTCTAGTTAATTTATTACCTAAACTTAACATCCCCCTAAGAAAGATTTAAATCTCCACTTCAAGGAAGTACCCTTAGGTTAGACATTGGGTCCGTTCAGATACATACCTCTGACTGAAGGATTTCAAAGAGCATATTTTCATTTCTCATGTCAACTTTAAAAATTATCATTGACTTTTTAACTTCATTTGGTAATGAATGTTATATTGACATGTTATATTGAATGTTATATTGACTTAATTTTTTAAAATTATTTAAAGCATTATTTCTATCTTCCCTAAAACTTCTTATAACTCATTCCAGTGCTATCAAGTTATCGGGTACTGTGATTTGGTGGATTAAGTTGTCATCCTCTCTACGGCTTCACATCTTTGCAAGTGACAAACATAATCCCACTCTGCTTCCATCTCACTTCTAGAGACATCATGCGATTGTTCTCATACCCCATCTCCTCACCAATCCTACCTTTAGGATCCTGTTTCTGCCAGTCACCAATATCCCCTGCAATTCCTGCAATTTACTTGGCTCCATTTCTTAGGGTTGTAAATGTCGTGAATATAAAAAAGGAGTATTTTTATTTTGGTGATTTGCAATAATGAATAAGGAGATTATGAGGCTAAGACAGACTGTGGGATGACAGTAAGATAGATATAAAAGGGCGCCTTCCTTTCCAGCTGAGACCATGGTACTGAAGGAGGAATTCCTTGGACTTTGTCTTCATCACACCTCATCTGGAAAAGGCAGCCAGAGTCTGATGACTAAACAGCCAGCCTTTAGTCAATTAGTCAAGACAGGAGACATAGAACCTGCTCTCTATTTTGCTTTGAGTTGATGGAGCATTTTAAAAATTAAGCTGAGATTTCCACTTTTCTGGGGGGTCCAAGTAACTGTAGAAATTGGCCTGGTGGGCAGGGGGAGATGACATTCTTAGTATGTCAGATACACAAACCAGAGTGAGTGTCAGATGATAGTCAGCAAACATCAGCTTCATAGGCTGGGTGAGACTAGGTGATTCCTGAAGGAAGCCGAAAGGTTTTGGGAAGTACCATATTCGACTTGAAGCTTGTTTGGGCAGGCATTTAGTGTGCAGTGTACTGGAGAGAGAAATAGGGGACTTAGGGTCTAATACTAAATCTAACCCTCTCTCCATTTTTATAAGTCATTTAACTTTCTGGGCTTAAGTGTACATAGACCTTTAATTTGTATTGCACTATTTTAAAGGATACTGAAAAAGTATCATTTTAAATGTGTATATCTTCATTTTGTGTAATTTTGTCTCTAGCTATGAAACTGGAAACTCGAGGAGCCCTGTAGACATAATCACAACAATATTTAAGCAGGTCTCAAAACCTGAAGGGATCTTGCATGGTTGTATCATATTAAAAACACGTGATTTGACATCAGACAGTCCTGTGTTTCAATCCTGTCTTTGCCAGTTGTTGTGTGACCTTGGATAAGCTATTTTACCTCTTTGAGCTTCTATTTTCTTACATATGCGATGTGGGTAATTATACTCAACTTATAGGATTATTATAAGACGTAAATAACACAACAAATAAGTGATTATCAGTGCCTCTAACATATAGCAAGCATCTGATACATGATGATAGTACTTGGATAGATGTATAATTTTTATTTTATTTGACGTTTGCTATCTTATTTTAAAATGGAAGCTTTTCATAAGAAGGAAATGGTGGAGGAAATAATCAGTAGGGGAGGAAAAGAAAAACCCCAGCCATTCCCAGCCAACAGCTCTCCACCTCTCAGACGTCTCCACCTTTAGTTTACTTAATAATCAGGCATCTCCAACTTTCCCTGGAAGTGTCAGCCCATGAGTCCCCAGATGCTCCTCCCATGCCTGAGTTTGACAAACATTTATTCTCACTTAGTTCAACTAAGTCAAATTAAGGAAAGGAAAGAAAGATTCTGTGCCTAGGAAGTTATGTCAGTTAAGAAATCTGACACACAGACTCTGCTCAAGGGGCTTCCCTTAAAAAAGCATGGTTCTGTCCCATGACATTTGCTGCATCATGGGTCCCAAGACATCTGGCTTCTATTTCATTGTCCTTTGATGTCCTAGAAAGTGATTTCTGTTCTTGTCTTCAGGTCTGCTTCTTCCTAACTCTTTTTTCATTTGCATTTTTCCTTTACTGGCAAGAGTAAGGGCTTTAGTGCTGCCAGTTTTTAAAAAAATCATAAAATCAAAATTTGGTAAATAAAGCTGAATTTCATGGAACAGCAAAAAAAGAAAAAGAAATCCGACTGGAGCCAGGAAAATTCCTCCAAGAGACAAAATGCCTAGCCATCTGAAGAAGAGTTAGTTAAAGGATAAGCAAGGACAGAAAAAGAAGGAGATGGATTTGATAGGGAAATATATTACTCTTACTACCTCTGTGCCATTATTTTCGTCACAGAAATACCATGTGAAAGGGATAACTCTTTTGGTATATTCTCCGGCAAAATATACTTTTCTGAAAAGCTTCTCCCCACAGTATTTCCCAGCAGCTCTGCCAACGTTCTGTCCTGCATTCCCTCTCTAAATTCAGAATTAACTGAGCTGGTCATTAGCACCTTTCTTGATGCTTTGGAAACAGAGATAAACACTCTTGAGTGCTCATAAGAAAGGTCAGCCCAATGAGAAAGCTCATGACTTGGTCTTCTTTAAGGCCAGTTGGCTGTCTAACAACTTTTTAAAAATTTATTTTACTTTAGGTGCATACTATATCTGGCATTTCTCCCCATGTTATCCCTCCCCACCCTCCCCTCCCTCCCTACCCCCCACTGTCTCTCCCTTACCCCCGCCAACTCCCCCTAGTGTGTGATGCTCCTCTCCCTGAGTCCACGTGTTCTCATTGTTCAATACTCACCTATGCATGAGAACATGCAGTGTTTGGCTTTCTATTCTTGTGTCAGTTTACTGAGAATGATGGTTTCCAGATTCATCCAAGTCCCTAAAAGAACACAAACTCATCGTTTTTTATGGCTGCGTAGTATTCCATGGCATATATATGCCACACATTTGGGTTGGTTCCAGGTCTTTGCTATTGTAAACAGTGCCTCAATGAACATACATGTGCATGTGTCTTTATAATAGAACAATTTATAATTCTTTGGGTATATACCCAGTAATGGGATTGCTGGATCAAATGGAATTTCTATTTCTAGGTCCTTGAGGAATCGCCACACTGCCTTCCACAATGGTTGCACTAATTTCCACTCCCACCAACAGTGTAAAAGTGTTCCTATTTCTCCACATCCTCTCCAACATCTGTTGTCTCCTGATTTTTTAATGATCGCCATTCTAACTGGTGTGAGATGGTATCTAAACAAAAATATTTATCCAGGCATTCCCATGTTAATGTCACAAGATTCATGTGATTGTATCAAGTTAGGTTCAGTGCTCACCTCTGTATCAATCACTTTGGCCAGAGAAAAATGATGCACATGTTGACATGCATCCTGAGTAATATGCAAATATCTAGTATGCCATTAGTAAGCTGTATACACTTGTTCTCGAGGAGATAGTTCCTTGTTATTGATCTGTCTAATTTGGTTCTTCCATTGTAGTTCCCATAGCCACAGTTCACCTTCACCCATGCAGTCTCTCATTTCCTGCTTGGTAGCACAACAAAGTGGAATTTGGCACAAAGGAATTGAACAAAACTCACTTAACATACTAACAAGATCACACTATCCATTGTAATTAGCATTTCTGTGATACATCCCTACATTGCATAATCATCTGTCTTGAACACTGAAAGAAGACAAAACAATGATTCTTGCATTCAAGAGGATCCCAAGCTCATAACAGAGGAGACAACTCTTTTTAATATATGGGTGAGTGTGAGTAATCAGATAGAGCCATCCCGAAGTGCTCTGGAAATGCCGAAGATAATTCTGAATGGGACTGAACAAAGACAAAAACTTGAGATGGCTAGGAATTTGATGAGAACAGTTGAGGAAACTGTTGGTTTAAGACACTAAAACACTATAGTTTTCCAAAGTAGATCTGGGTGTATGATGAGGAAGTTATTCTGAAGTCAGGGAGCATATAGTTTGCCAATGAATGAGTGTATGCTTTCTTTTTTTTTTCAAGACACTTTTTTTTCTTCCCTTTTCTGCCTCTTGATGAAAGAAATCTCATAATGTTTGTAAATTTCCAGAGACAATTCCTCACTTGACTCCACCCCTAGGACCTACTCTCAGGATTAAAATGGGTTATGTAACAGAGTTATTCATTTAATCCATCAGTCACTGGGCTCCTATTTGGTGTCAGTTGTGTGCCAGCCACATTAGGGAATAAAAAGATATCTAAGATATATTTTTGCCTGAAATGTAAGGTGTATGCATTTTGCTTGAGGAGACAGATGTGTTAACAACTTAAAAGTACAATTTGAGTAATGTAGTACTAAGACATGTGGAAAGTATTTAGAGACATCAGAAGGAAAAATAACTAGTACTGCCTGGTGCAAGGTGCACGTGGATAGTTGGTCAGGAAGGTATTCACTGAGGAGATGACATTTGAACTGGATCTCTAAGCAGAGGAGGAAGTTTATGCAAATGAAAGGAGGCATGAAAAAACCACTCAAGAAGTACATAAGGATTGGGCAGTAGCTTGGTATGCCTGGTATATGTGTAGCTTCAAGGGAGAAAGTGGCAAGAGGTAAGGCCATAAAGGTGTGCAAGCACTAGGTCAGGAACGATCTTAGGGATTTGGGATTATTTTATAAGTGAAGGTAATGCAGAGGATCGGGGGAGGGAGACTAAGAGATTCAACCAGGGCTGTTGCATAATTGTCAAACATAATTATCAAGCATAATTACAAGTGGCAAAATGGAAGGCTGTTTGCAACATTCTATAGAGGCCTTGCTTTAGAAAATTCTAATGAACCCAATGCAAACAAAAATTACATACAACAAACAAGTAAATGATATTTCATTTTAAGAAAACATATTTCCTTGAAATTGAGACCTCTCCTGGTACAATGTAATATGTAATTCTGTTTATAATATATAATCATTATATTTTCTCCAGAAGTATTTTCATTTGTCTTCACCAAGGAGTACTTAGTTATTTGGGCCAAACGTGTAAATCTGACAACAATTGACTACATAGCTGAAATGCATTGCTGGACATGTTCAATATTGGAAGAGAAACCCAAAGATGTCATAACTGTATTCTCATAATATGCCAGAGTCTAACTTTAGCAGTAACCTTGGGATTCCTGTTGTAATATCATCACACAGGTGGAAGAAAACAACAATTAAAAGACCTTGTAATGCTTGAATAAGTAAATCCCCTTAGATTAAATACAAGAGCCCATCTTATTCTGAATTCTATGGGATGACAGAGAGTATTAACAAATATCAGGTTTATATTAAAAATGTGATGACCTTGTGCTTTTTATTTAGAAAGTTTACAGAGATTAGTATTCTAAGAGTAGTTTTTGGACTTACATTTCTGGAGCTATTGAAAAGGCTAACAGAATGCCATATAAATCATTTAGGTTTTCTTATTGACTTTGCAGTTATAATTTCTTAAGTGTTTACTTCTAACACAACCATAGTCCTCTTTCTTTTAAGCTTTCATAGCTGAGGGCAAAAATTCTGTTAATCACAAACAAAACTCTAAAAAGATATTTAAAAAAAAAGGCATGAAGTCCTTGCCTATGCCTATGTCCT
>CAUYLG010064221.1:0-28805 GCA_963573385.1 Cacajao melanocephalus | reverse complement strand
ATTGTTAAACACAATTATTGGCATAATAGAGGTTTTTAATACCCATTTTTAGACTGCATTCTAGCCTGGGCAGTAGAACAAGAATCCTGTTCTCTCTCCCTCTTTTTCTTCCTCTTTCTTTCTCTCACACATTCTTTTTCTTTCTTTCTTTCACTCTCACTTTCTTTCCTCTCTTTTCCTTTATAAAAAAAAAAAAAAAAAAAAAAAAAAAGACTTGATTTACAAAGCTCAGGAACTCCAAAGAAAATGTGTGAATTTGTAGAATTTGGGTATTGAACCATATTTCTAGATTTTATGATATTCCAAGGGGACTTCCTTTTTTTCTAATATAAAACATCTGTAAAATTTTTAAGTTCTAGCAGAGTCTATGAGCAATACTTCCTTAGAATATCATAAAAATTATGATGTACCATAGTTAATACAATAAATTTATTGCAATTAAATTTACTAAAGACAATTTACCTGTATGCTGCTGTACAGATGACAAAAGGTCTGTCTTTTTATATATTTTTATGTCATTACAGATTCTAAAATTGTTAATTCATGACGAAGACAAAGTTTTCTTAAATAGTTGTGTTATTAGCCATACTTACGAGTTTATACTATTGATAAAGTAAATAATATTCAATGGTACTTGTTAAGGCATGATAAGAAAGATTTTACTCAGGACCACTGAGATAGGTGGAGGAACAACTAAAACAGAGTCTTGAAGTGTGGGAGAGAGACTGGGCCCAACCTCAAAACAGCATGGGCAAATGGAAATTTATAGCTAACTAGCACTGTGGAAGTGAATAGATGGAAAATTACTATTTTGTCTAAATTGACCTAACAGGATAATTCCTGAAGCCAGGCCAGAGTGATCAGACATTACTTGTGAAGTGGTGGAGAGTTAAAACCCCTATCAGATATTGAAAGTAATCAGGTATCAAGGGTGGAGAGTTCTTGTCAAACTACGTTAGTAGCATTCTTTACCAAAATGGAATTTTACAAAGAAGTATATAGAAGGTTTAGAAACTTGAGTAAACTATGGCCATGCAATGAATCTTTGTCACTTTGAGATCTGTAGGATATTTATGTACACAGGAAATTGTAGAATGTCAGATTTATAAGAATCTTTTAATAATCATGAAGGCCAAGGTACCCATTTTCCAGTTAAGAAACCAAATCCTGTGGAGATTATAAGAGGTACATAAATATACATAGTGAATTTTTAGTAGACTGAATATACACTCCAGCTACTAATCCCCAAGCCAAGTCCTTTTTCATTCTCTATACCACATTTTAAAACCACTCAACTATCTCAAGACATTAATGGGGATCCTGGCACACTAACCTAGAATATTATCTATTAGAAACAAATACCTGAAAACTTTATTGTAATTTAATCTGTTACAGGAAAAAAAAAAATCACTCCCATATTATTTATTTTGTAAAGGAAATTCACAACAAGTCTATTGTACCCTGGTTAGCTTGGGGCAATTTGAATTCTCCTATGATTCCAGCCTAAATATTAGAGACTCATTTTCACAATCAAGCGGGATGCAAAGTCATCAGCTGAGTGTCAAGAGAGCATTGTGAGAATAAAGGATAAATAAAATAGTATTTAAACATAGTAAAAAAGTAAATTTTCTAAGGACACAAAATAAGAGCAACAGGCAGTGTCAAGTACTTATTTGAGGTATGTTATTAATTTAAAATTAAACCAGTGAGACTGTTTTGTTTTTGTCTCCAGCAAAATTCACCTGCTTGGGTAAAGTGCACAGAGAATAGTTTGTTTTACTTTTGATTTTGGTTAATCAGTTAAGTGTGATGGTAGGAGAGAGGTAGTTGTTGTTTAAAGACATTTGCAATGTTTGACTATAAAGAACAATCCACAGAATCAAATCTTGGAGAAAAAGAAAATGTATAAGGTCAGTGCAGTAGATATTTAGATGCCAGAGTGATGACCAAGGAGTGTTGCAGAAGTGAATGGAAGGGATGGGGGTAGTCATCTGGGAGATTCATAAACAGTGAAGTTACCTGTGATCACAGAAGCATGGCTGTAGGAATTAATAAATGTGAACCAGGAGCTTAAGTGAAGAGCATAGATGATACTGAAGAAGTTGTAAGGGCTAGGAAGTCTATACAGGACAGCAGAGCAGAGAAGGTTTGAAAGCACTTTTGAGATAGAATACCAGGTCCCCATCACAGAACTCCTTCCTTCTGACTCTGAGGCTAATAGTAAAAACGGGTTCCTCTAAGAATGCTATAGACAGGAGATATCATGAGGAGCAGCTGTTAACAAAGGCTAGCCAGTATAGAGAATATTCAGAGAAGAGGTTAATATAGTGTAGAGATTGCTGCTAGCAGTTACGGGTTTCCCAACGGCAGAAAGGAAAGTAGAGGTTGGTCAGATTCTGACAATTATAAAAATATGATAATGATATGTAATAATTCTGCAACTATACAAAATTCAGAGAAATGGGGTATTCCCACACAGAACACTATTTAGGTAGGCAAGAACTAAATAATTATGTCAAACACTAAACATCATGTTTATTCTTAGAATAGAACACCCCCTGCTGGCTCTCAAAAGTATCCAATTTACATTGTTTTCAGCTAAAATACAGATTAAAATTAGTAAACTGACAAGGGCAAAAGGCAGGAGTTTTTCTTTTTTGCTGTTGTTTAAGGCAGAGGCAGTAATAAACTATCGGGCAAACAGAGTTCAGAAAAAAAAGAACAAAGTCAGGAGGAAGTGAGAGACAGGAGGAATGGAGGAAAAGAATTTAAAAAGGAGATAAAAAGAAGGGAGGGAGAAGACATAGAACAAGAATAACATGCATATATATTTCAAACTGGTATGCTAGGTAAAGTTCCTTCTTACACCTGTCCACAGTCCTTAAGGGTAGTATGGTAGTATTCATATGGCTTTATATTACAACACTGGCTATTCATAACACTCTTATAAACTTCAAGGTTACACAAAATTACTGGCAGGTGTCCAAATCACTGGGACCAGTCCTGTACAAGAGCAGGTAAAACTCACTAGGGTGATAAAAATGTTCTATATTTTAACTATGTTTCTAGTTGCACACATTAAACTATGTACTTTAAATTCATGAATACTTTGGTTGGTGATTCATCAATCAATTTAGTTGATTAAAAAATTAACACCTGGATACTAACCTGAAGTTTCTAATTTAAATTATCCTGGGTGCCACCTAAGCATCAGAGATGTTAGAATTCTCCAGGTGATTCTAGTTGGGAACCACTACTCAATGATCTCCCCCGACAACCTGCCACAGGAATGGAAGTCTCTGCATGTGGTGTATTACTCATCTAGGGCTGCCATAGCAAAACACCATAGACAGGGAGCTTTAAACAGAAGAAACTTATTTTCTCACAGTTCTGAAGAGGTGGAAATTCAAGGTCATGACGTCAGCAGATTTGGCTTCTTCTGAGGCTTCACTCCTTGGCTCGTAGTCAACAGCCTTTATGTTGTGTCATCATATGGCCTTTCCTCTGTACATGAGTAGTCCCAGTGTCCGTTTCTCCTATCAAAAGAACCCCAATCTTACTGGATTAGGCCTCTAACCTTACAACATCATCCGACTTTAAATAGCTCTTTAAGGGGCTTATATCTAAATACAGTTACATTGGGATGTAATATAAGTTATTAAAGGCTGTCTCCCCACTTTGAGTTCTTCCATAACAAATTACAATCTAACTTAGTATGTAAAAAAAAAAGCTAATCTAAAAGTATATTTTTGTAACAAATAACTGGGGTTTCAGCCAATCACAAACAGTTGAGCTTAACTAGTCACAGCTAGCCAAGTGAATACACTAGGTCCAAATAAGGCAGATGCCTAGCTGTAGTCAGATAATTTCTCTATTTTGCATCCCTACTTGACCTACAGAAGCTCACTGCTCACATGGATGGGTGGACTTCTCTGAATTTCTTTTGATTCTGAGTGTTTCTCAACCACTCTGCTCAAATAGACTCTGCTAAATTTGTCTTAAGGTTTCTTTTGATAGTGGGTTAGGGCTTTGACCTATCTATCTTGGTGACATTTTATTCTATGATATGTACCTCCTATATTAATAAGGCAGAATCACCACTTGCTATAAAGTGAACCTAGAGATAATCAAAATTTTATGTCTACCAGTTTAAAGGAAACACAGACAAAAATCTCCATGACAAGAACTACAAAGGTAACTTTGGAAGAAAGAGCAGGTTTCAGGATGTTAATAGAAAATTGAACTGGACCAGTGAAACAGGTAAGGAAGATCTTATATAAGAATACTGCAATAGGAAAGGGATGTTGAATTCAACTCTCCTGAAACAAAAAGCTGGATAGCTTTAAGCACCAGAGCATGATAGTGGAACAGTACTGGAAAACTTTACAGGATATACTGGTAAATGAGATTAGCCCATCTGTGTTTTCTTATTGGTACCTAATTGGCACCTCCCCTCTCACAGCACCTCCCCTCTCACAGAAACTGAAAGAGGTTCTATCATTCTTGATAATTACATTTCAGTGGGTTGGCTCCCAGATCCTTGAGAAAAAGATTCCTGGGTTATAAATTTGGAAAGAGGCTTGGTGATTTGCATCTTAAAGAAGCAGAGAAAGGATTTACAATTGCATACTTTATAAAGCAAATGCTATAAGAAAAGGTAGATCAGAAACTTATGGGTAGGATGAAACTTGTCTAATGTTTACTCCAGCTGAAGGGGAAATTAACCCTTTTGATCAAAAACAACTGTTTCTTCAAGAGTTAATGGAATAAAAATAAAGACCTAATTTAAAACAAATACAACACAATGCAAGATATGGACATGTATTAGAGGCTGAACTGAACAGACTAAGATGTTTTTGGGGGGCATGTCATAAATATTTTAAATGATTTCTTTCTTAATTGACAAATATTTATGAAGGACAATGTTATATGATAGATGTATAGATTGTGAAATAATTAAATCAACATAATTTACATACCCATTACCTCACATATTTTTTGTTGTTACATCCGAAATGTACTCCCTTGCCAATTTTGAAATGGTATTATTAACTACTCTCTGCTGTGCAATAAACCTCATAAACTTATTACCGTCAACTGAAACTTATACCCTTTAACCATACACTTAATTTAACTCCTATGAGATCAGATTTTTTAGATTCCACATACAAGTAAGCCCATGCAGTAGCAGTCTCTTTATGCCTGCTTAATGTCACTATAATGATGATAACCACCATCATGGCTACCATCAAGTTACTCATAGTAACAGCCTGTCCTGCTTTTTTTAGGTTTTCCTCAGCCATCTGTGAAAGCTTTAAATGTCTGGATGGTACCCACAACAGGTGTCGATTTAGACCTGGAGAAACAAGAAAATTCTCTACCCCATATTACATTGCCCTTTTCCCAATTCTCTTTGAGTGGATCTCACCACCAGATTAATTGCCTTACAGTTTCTTCCTTGGATTGCTTATTCAGGTATTGTTTCGCCACTGTTAATTGTCCTCACCTTGGCAAACTCAAAAAAATTAATCTTGCTAGATTTAGTTGCATTTGTGGAGTTCTATATTCATCATCTCCTTCCACAATTAAAACAAGCTCCAGGAAAAGGTGTACCTTTTTTGTTTATTTTTAAACCTGCCAGTGCCAATAAAGTAGCTTTGTATAAGTTTCCTCTTACTCCATCACACACCTTAATGGAATCCACCAAGTGAGCTTTCCCTCTAAAAGGGAAAAGAGCCCATGCACCAGTTCCTGTGAGATGTTCTGTGGCAATATTAATCGGAGGTTGAACATTAGCATTTATATTAGCTTGAATATTAGCCTCGTCAGTCTACCAGGTCTTAAATTGCAAAAATTGAGAGGGAGACAAACAAGCTTGGGTTAAAGTATCCAAATCTCCCTCTTTTCTTGCTTGTTGAATTCTTGCCTACATGGAACCAGTTACTGTAGTACTAGGAGCACACACATCAACAGGAGCAGCCAATTTCACCTTCAAGGTAGCTTCCAATTCCTTTAATAGGGAAATATCGGGAGGCTTTGGCCATCACTTGACAAGATACTGAGGGGGGCTGACAGGCACACCTTTTCCTCATTTGACTTTTCATCCTTCTGCTCTTTAATTTCTCCGCATACTTTATCATACTCCCCTTCTCCTGAATCCTCTTCCTCATCATATCTGAAAAGGCTTCAAAGCAGAATGCACTAAAGCCCAAACAGACCACACCAGAATAGGAATGTCCTTTGTTTCTTCTCTATGTACCTTCCTTAAAGTAGTACCCACTTTTTTCCATTCTTCTATGCTCATAGTTCCCTGCTCAGAAAACCAGGGGCAATATTTTTCAACTGCATCAAAAAGCTGTGTTAAGCAGCCAGTACTAACTTTAATTTCCCCTCTTCTAAGCAAATGATGAAGCAAACCAAAACAAGCCTTGTGTTTGCTTGATCTTTGTCCCATTGTTACCCTGATACTTCCAAGCTCTCCCAGCTTACCCTGGGAGGTTTTTGTCAAGAATTCTCGGAATACTTCTGAGCTCCCCCAACTAACCCTGAGAGATTTTTTCAAGAGTTCTCGGGAAACTTCCAGGCTCCCCTTAACTCACCTGGGAGATTCAAGAGTTCCCGGGAAACTTCCAAGCTACCCCCACTTACCCTAGGAGACTTTTTCAAGAGTACTCATGCTACCTTCAGCTTAGCTTCTCCTTTCTCTGTCACTCAGGTAACCCTTTGTCACAAGTTTGAGTCCCTTGTCTTGGTGCCACTTACCGAGACCAGCTCAGTCATGCTGAAGGAATTAAGAAGCGGTTACAAAGATAGAACAACAAAGTAGGACTATCCGGCGGCTAACAGCCTTCTGTGCCGAGAGCCTCAGAGAGCTGACGGCATTCCGAGCTGAGAGCCTCGAGCAGAGGCTGACCCACGGAGTTATTCTCTTTGAACAGGTGATTATTATTAACAAACAGGTGTTCTGTGTTTTTTTATACAGCAAAAATAAACTAGGCAGGCAGCTGGTGCCTGCTTACCACTGATCAAAGGCAAACTAGAAAGCATTCTCCACGAGGCAGCCATGGGGGCAGGGTCACATATCCCATGCTTAAAGAACTAGTTTAACTAGTGTATGATATACACATACTGTTTACTATTTTAGAACACCCTGATCAGCTTTCTGCTTGTGGGGGCTGGCTCATTGTTCCTTGCTATAGCTCTCAGCAAACAATATAGTCCATCAGACACTCAGCACAAGGGTTCCCTTTTCTCCACATACAACTTATAATCTTTCACCTTTTTGAATATAGTGATTCTAACATGTATAAGGAGATATTTTATTGTGGTTTTAATTTGTACTTCTCTGATGACTGGTGATGTTAAGCTTTTTTTATATACTTGTTTGCTATTTGTATTGTTTGTATTCTTTTGATAAATGTCAATTCATGTACCTGCCTATTAACTTTTATTTTAGGATTGGAGTACATTTGCAGGTTTGTTATCTAGGTAAAGTGCATGTCACAGGGATTTGGTATACAGAGTATTTTGTTTTCCAGGTAACGAGCATAGTACCCAATTGGTAGTTTTCCCATGTTCTATCTCCTCACGACTTCCATCATCAAGTAGGTCCTCATGTCTTTGTTTCTTCCTATCCATGTGCATAGTATGTTTTCCCATTTGTTTGCATCATCTCTGATTTTTGTAAGCAGTGTTTTGTAATTATCATTGTAGAGCTCTTTTACCTCCCTGGTTAGCTGTATTTCTAGGTGTTTTATTTTTGTGTCTATTGTGAATGAACTAGTGTTGTTGTTTAGGTTCTCAGCTTGGATGTTGCTGGAGTATAAAAATGCTACAGATTTTTGTACATTGATTTTGTATCCTGAAACTTTGCCAAAGTTGTTTATCAGATCTAGGAACTTTTGCATAAAACTTATAGGGTTTTCATGGTATAGAATCCTAAATCTGCAAACAGATATAGTTTGACTTTTTCTCTTCCTATTTGTATGCCTTTTATTTCACTCTCTTGCCTGGTTGCTCTGGGTAAAACCTCTATTACCCTCTATGTTGAATAGGAGTGGTGAGAGTGGGCATCCTTATCTTGTTCTGGTTCTCAAGAGGAATGCTGCCAGCTTTTGCCCATACAGTATAATGTAGGTGATGGGTTTGTCATAGTTGACTAGTTATTTCGAAGTATGTTCCTTCAATGCCTAGTTTGTTGAGGGCTTTTTTTTTTTTTAATGAAGTAATGTTGAATTTTATTGAAAGTCTTTTAGGTGTGTATTGAAATGATAATATGGTTTTTGTTTGTAGTTTTGTTCATATTAATTACATTTACTGATTTGCATATGTTGAAACAGCTTTGCATACTAGGGATAAAGCCTACCTGATCATGGTGGATTTGATTTTGGATGTGCTGCTGGATTAAGTTTGCTAGTATTTTGTTGAGGATTTTTTCATCAAAAATATTGGCCTGATGTTTTCTTTTTTTTGTTTGTTTTGTCTTTACAACGTTTTGGTATTTTATCTGGATGATGCTAGCTTCATGGAATTAAGGATGAATCCTTCCAACTCAATTTTTTTGGAATAGTATCAGTAGAAATAATACCAGATCTTCTTTATACATCTTGTAGAATTCATCTATGAATCTGTCTGGTCCTGGGCTTTTTGTAACTGATTCAATTTCAGAGCCTTGTTACTGATCTGTTCAGGGATTCAGATTCTTCCTAGTTCAATTTTGGGAGGTTGTATGTTTTCCGGAATTCATCTGTTTCTTTTTCGTTTTCTAGTTTGTATAGAGGTGTTCAGAGTAGACTCAGAGCAGTCTCAGAGCATTTTGTATTTCTGTGGCATCAGTGGTAATGTCTCCTTTGTCATTTCTAATTGGGTTTATTTGGATCTTCATTTTTTCTTTATTATTCTTGCTAGTAGTCTGTCAGTCTTAATTTTTCTTTCATTTTGACCTTGTAGAATCTGATGACTGTGCCTTAGGAATAGTCATCTTGTATAGTATCTCACAGGGATTTCCTGCATTTTCTAGATTTGAATGTTGGCCTCTCTAGTGAGGTGGGGTAAATTTTTGTAGATAATCTCCTCAAATATGTTTTCTAAGTTACTTGCTTTCTCTCCCTCTCAGGAATGCCAATGAGTCATAGATTTGGTCTCTTTACACAATTCCATATTACTTAAAGGCTTTTTTCATTCTCCTTTATTGTTTTTTCTTTATTTTTGTATGACTGAGTTATTTTGGAGAACTGGTATTTGAGCTCTGATATTCTTTCCGCAGTTTGGTCAATTTTGCTGTTAATACTTGAGACTGTATTCTGAAATTCTTGAATTGAGTTTTTCAGCTCTATTAGTTCAGTTTGGTTCTTTCTTAAAATGGCTGTTGTGTCTTTTATCTCCTGTAGCATTTTATTGTATTCTTTAAATTCGTTGGATAGGGTTTTGACTTTCTCCTGAATGTTGATGATCTTCATTCCTATCCATATTCTGAATTATATTTCTGAAATTTCAGCCTGGTTAAGAACCAGTGCTGAGGAACTAGTACCGTTGTTTGGAAGTAAGAAGACATTCTGGGTTTTTTAATTGCCAGAGCTCTTGTGCTGGTTCTTTCTCATCTGTGTGGACTGATGTTCCTTAAACCTTTGAAGTTGCTGTCCTTTGCATTTTTTATGACCTTGTGAGTTTGATTGTGGTAAAAGGTGAGTTCAGTAGACTGCTTTTGATCCTAGTCTGTTCCTTGATCTTGGAGGAGACTCCTCTCATTAATGTCTCCATGAATGTGTTTCTCTTGTTGGGTGTTCTGTTCAAGATCTCAGAAGTCTGGAGGACCCCGGGCCGTTAGGACCTAGGCCCACCCCTACCTACTTTGCCCATTTAATTATAAATTATTTGTTTTCCTGTTATTGAGTTGTTTGATTTTCTCATATATTTTTGCTATCGATCCCTTATCAGTTTTATGATTTGCAAGTATTTTCTGTTACTCCATAAATTCTCTCTTTACTCTGTTAATTGTTCCCTTTACCGTGTAGAAACTTTTTAGTTTGATGCAATATTATTCATCTATTTTTGCTTTTATTCCCTGTGTTTTGGGGGCCAAATTCAAAAACTCATTGCCCAGACCAATGCTGTGGAGATTTCCCCTTATGTTTTTGTTTAGTGGTTTTTTAATTTCAGGTCTTACATTTAAGTCTTCAATCCATTTTGAGTTAATTTTTGTAGATGATGTAAGATAAGGGTCCAGTTTCATTCTTCTGTATATTGATATTGAATGATATATATATATATATATATATATATATATATAAACTGTCCTTTTCTTATTTTATGTTCTTAGCACCTTTGTTAGAAAACAACTGACAGAAAATGCATAGGTTCATTTCTAGGTTCTCTATTCTGTTCTGTTGGTTGGTGTGTCTATTTTTTATGCCACTGTCATGCTCTTTTAAGGATATAGCTTTGAAAATATATTTTAAAATCAGATAATGTGATGCCCCTAGCTCTGTTGAAATATACATGTTTTACTCTATCAGTGGTACTGTAGTCACCCCTTATCTGAGTATTCATTTTCCGTAGCTTCAGTTACCATCACTCATCTGCAATTCAAAAATATTAAATGAAAAATTCCAGAGATGAACAATTTATAATTTTTAAAGTACACGTTCTTCTGAATACATAATTAAATCTTGTACTGTCCAATTATATCCCATCTGGGGTATACATTATTATTTTTATGACAGTTATATTATTATAATTGTTCTAGTTCTTATCAGATATTGTTGCTAATATCTTGCTCTCCAAAATTTATACTTTAAACTTTATAATACAAATGTTTGTACAGAGAACAACCTAAAATATATTAATTGATACTGCCCTGGATTTCCTGCATCCACTGGGGATTGTGGAATGTATCCCCAGAAGATTAGAGGGAACTATTAGATTTTGTTATGAACTGGGTGCTATATAAAATCAACATATTATTTTAAATTTTGGTTAAAAATACCATTATTTTTATTATGAAATTAGTCATATGTTCATACTATTTGAAGATACATGCTAAAGTATACAAAGGGATGAAATCACCTTATATTTTCAATATGCTTTAATATACATCCATAAATTGGAGACTCTCTTTCCTCTCTTTTGTTTTTTTCTCCCTTTTCCTTTCCTTCCAGCCTTCTGTCCTCTGATCATACCTGGGAACAATAATGAAGACACTTAGAACTCAGACCTTGGTTTTTAAATACCTTAGAAAAGTGTTCAATTCCAGGACAAAGGAAAAGAAAGAGTAATCTGACCCTGAAATAATTTTTTATGTGTGAGAAAAGTAAAAAATTTCTCATAAAATTATAGGGATATATTAAAATAACACAGATGCCAGCTTCAAGGAGCTTTTACAATTAAATCTAGGACACTTTAAGCATAAAATTACTACTAATATTGGATTGTTCTAATTTATGAATCAACACAAATACTAACACAGAACAAATAGAAGTCAAATACCTTCTTTACCATAGAACACCAACTAGAAATGTAGAATAAAATACAAAGTTAGAAAACCACATTTGACAACCACCATATTAATAATTCATTAATTTACCTGAGAAATATCAATGGATGCTAAAACTAATGTGGAAAGTGGGATGAAAATTTGTGATTTACATGGTTTCAAAATATCTTGTCATAAAGGACTCATTAATCGTAGTGGGACTGGATAGGGAAACGTCGCTTTTTGATGGCAAAATCTGGCTGACACCATCTTGAGTAGCCCAATTTAACACTGCAAATAATGAGTCAAGCAGACATTGGGTGTCACTGGATAGAATGCAATGAGATAGCATATTATTTTTGTGATAATTTAGCTAAACAAGGCATCACCTGAATCTACTCATGAAGAAATATCCTATAAATACACATGGAAAGATATTCTATAAAACTATTGCTTTGTAATAAAAATATCATAGTCATATAATTCAATAAAGTCTGATAGATTATTCCAATTGAAGAAAACTAGACAGACATAAGAAAAAGTCAAAATAAGTGAGTGTGATACATGATACTAGTTTGGATTTTCTTGCTATTAATAAAAAGAATACACTATGAGATCAATTAGAGGTCCTCTATATGATGGATATATGAAATTCCTTATATTATATTGCACGTTTTCATTGAATATGTTGTTTGAGAATATGAATGCACTTAAACAATATAATGAGTATATAAACACAAGGAATTTCAATTATTTTGAAAAATAATCATTCTGAATTGCTATATTTTCTATAATCTTCATTTGAAATTTTGATCATTTAAGTAATGTAGAAAAAATTTAGAAGACATAAAATATGTTCCTGCATTAAAAATGTATATAATAAAAATCCCAAATACATATAAAATGAGGGAGAATTTAAAATTAACTCACATTTTTCTACTCCTATCTTTTTAAAATTGCAAAAAAAAATAAACAGGGCAACTTTGTTTAATTTTTTTTTCAGAGCTACTGGCTCCCTTATTTTAAATTTTGAAGCACTTTCACACTTAGAGAAAATTACTAGAGAGGGAAAAAAAGGGAGAATACTTATTTTATGCTGAGTAAAATAAACAGCACACTCTTTTTAAGAACTAAGTTCCTCTGTGATAGTGTGCTAGAGATGGTCATAACTCCCTTTTATTACTAAGTTACTGTGTATGCTATACTGTGCTAAGTGAAATTTTACCAACCTGAGACGGTCTCTGTGTCTCTTTGCATAACCATACTGAGAATAACTTTACCACATGGTGCTGTAACTTACATGAGCTCCTTCAAAAGCAAAATCTGAGACCTAGCCTTTTACGAGTCACTCCAAGACTTAACCCACTTTAAGTTCATTCCACATGCCCCTGAAATTGAAATGGTAGTTTTGTATTACTTTTTATGATGGTGTTCTATTACCTCAAGAAGTCATACTTAAAGCTCTTTAGAAAATTAAGAGTTGAAAGCACATTCTCTTTTATTACAGCAATAATTATCATATAGTACTTATTAAGGGTCTAGTATGTACTGCATAATGCTGACACTGGTGTTTTTGTTTTTTCCTTATGGTACGGTATTTAGAATACAGGACTGCTTTGTTGTAAATAAACATTGTTTTCATATATATGGCTAACCAGGTAATCTTTCAAAACCAAATCTTTTTCCTGAGCAATGATATAAAAGTAGTTAGAAACTGTAACAAATCCAGATTACACAGTCTAATAATTAATAGCCTGTTTATTGTGGTTTTTCTTCAAATGCAAACCTATTGTTTGTTTTTACTACACTATTTTTTTTAATGGTCGATATAACTTAGTACTACTTAGTCCAACAAGAAACCTGCAAATCTCTGAAAACTAATCTTCCTCTGTTGCCCACCTTATTCAATTAATTATTGTTTCTCAATACTGCTGCTTCAATATCTCTGTAATACGATTACATCATTATGCTTCATGAGACATTCAATGGTTTTCTATAATTTAGTATATAAACATAAAATGTTTTTAAAAGGGTGATGCAAGGCCTTTTATGATCTGCATTTGCAATTTGTCTGGTTTGCACCCCTATCACAAGCACCTGCTAATTCTTATAGGTTTTACAATGGGGTCTTTCCTGTTGCCTGCCTTGACATAATTTGCCTCATATGCCTGGAACTCAGGACTTTAAATAATTCCTTTCTCTTGGTGTCTGCCCTTCATCCAATAAACTGTCTCCTTATCAATCAAAACAGAAGATTCTTAAGCATCTAGCCTTACTAATTGCTAGCCTTACCTAATGTACTCTTGAAATAGGACCCTCTTTCCTTTGTATATCCCTCTATTTAATGATTGTCCACAGTTTTGAAATTTTACATGTGTTTAAATGTTTCTTTTCTCCTACTATACCTCTAAGCTCCTTGAGGACAAAAATTATTTCTAATTTATCTTTTGTCTCTAAAGAAAAAAGAGAAATCACTCAGAATATATATTCAGAAAATATTTGACTACATTAGTTTAGAAAATGCTTATCAGATAAATGAAGAAGGGAAATAAAAGGGATATTTGAAGCCCTGTTAAAACAGAACCTATAAAAAGTTAGGTAAACTCAGTTGGTTCTGTAGGTTTCTCTTAGTGTAATTTTAATGCTGATGCCGGTTTCTCTTAGTGTAATTTTAATGCTGATGCCAGGATTTTTGTTTATTATCATTTAAAGAAATTCAGAAAATTAAATTCACACCAGTGACAATTCAATACTGGAAAAATTTGATCATCAGGATAAGATCCTGCAGCTGACCATTATTTCTATATGAGTATTATATGACAAAACATTTTTTTCTTGAAGAGCATTGTAATATGATGAAAAAAGGAAAATTCTGAGCAATTAAATGTCCACTTAAACTTACTTATTTTAAAACACCATTCACTGTAGTTTCTTCTTGTTCAAGAAATTGCCAATATGAATAATTAAAATTTATTGCACAATTATAACATCCAACAGGTTTATCATGCCCACTGCCGAGATAGAATGAATATATCAAGATAGGGGACTGTGATAGAAAGAGTTTAATACATGTAGAGCCAGCCACATGGGAAATCAGAGTTTTATTATTTACTCAAATCAGTCAGCCTCCCTGAAAATTCAGAGGTTAGAGTTTTTCCAAGGCAGTTTGGTGAGCAGGGGTCTAGAGAATGGAGAATGCTGATTGCTTAGGTCAGGGATGATATCACAGAACGTCAAAACTGTCCTCTTATGCTGAGTCAGTTCCTGGGAGGGGGCAGCAAGACCAGATGAGCCACTTTGCTGATTTATGTGGTGCCAGCCAATTCATCAGAATACGGGGTCTGAAAAATATCTCGAACACCAATACTAGGTTTTACAATAGTAATGTTATCCATAGGAGCAACTGGGAAGGTTAGGAATCTGGTGGCCTCTGGCTGCACGACTCCTAAACAGTAATTTCTAATCTTCTGGCTAATGTATTAGCTTTACAAAGGTAGTCTGGTCCCTAGGAAAGAAAGAGTTTGTTCCTGGGAGGGGCTGCTATCATCTTTGTTTCAAAGTTAAACTGTAAACTAAGTTCCTTCCAGAGTTCAGCCTACCCCTAGAAATGAACAAAGACAGCTTGGAGGTTAAAGACGAGATGGAGTTGGGTACTTCTGATCTCTTTCACTGTCATAATATTGTCACTGTTATACTATTTTGGCAAAAAAGGTTTCACAATTACTCTATGTTAGGGTTTATACTCTGTCTCAGTTAATGTAATCCTAAAAGTAGCCATATGGAATAAGTAATGTAATTATTCCCATTCAACGTATAAGGAAACAGAGGAGTAGGGATGTAAAATATACTTCTCCAGGTCACACAGCCGATAAGTAGTGCTGTAGCATTTTAAGCAGGCTAAGTAGCTCCAGAGCACTTTTCTTCAAGCATGAAAACTAAAATTTTATCTAAGCATGCTTGCAGCTTAAGGAAAATATGTCTAAATCAAATATTAACTTCATTACATATTAGTTATTTAGCTCATTAATAGTAATTTTGTTTTTTAATGTTGAAACTAAATGACCTAATAAGTTTTCCACATATTGCTAACTTTCCTTAAAATTTTTGGAATAGATATACACACATCTTCATTTTAAGTCTCTGTGTGTATGTCTGTAATTTTTACTTGATAGATGAGGTAATACAACTTTGCAAAACTGCATATTTTTAAATGTTTACTGATCTATATAAAACAAAGCATATGTTTGACATTCAAATTTCAGTCAACATATAAGATTTTATCTCATTTTTCTTTTCCTTTACTTTCTCTGGTTTTTAGCTTATACCTTCCCCTGTAACAAAACCCCAAGGAATCTGAGTGTATGTAAAACGAATAACTACAGTTTCTGATTTTACCTTGTTGATGAAAAGCCTTGCCAGATATTTGACTCAATCTAAGACTTGTGCACTGGAAACAAGATTTATGATTCATCTTGCTAGTTAATAAAGGATGTCTAAAATATGTCGTTCTATTTTATGATTTTCCACAATTTAATAAGTTTCTCTCATTTAATAAATAGGTAAACAAATGAAAGTGAAATGGTGATATATGATGTCAGTAATAAAGTGCTTTGGTCAACTCTGGCATCTTTGTGGAAATGATTGAGATTGTTTATTGCATATAGCTTTTACGTCAGATATTATCACTTCAAAAGTAAGAGACTCTATGGAAGTTCTATACAATTCCTTCTCTTTCAAGTTTATTATATGATTGATTTAATGTCATTGCCTTTATATTTCATACATAGATACTAGGTTCAAAAATAGGGAAATCAGTAAAAATATATATATTTTTTCCTTACCAAAGTGCTGAAAAGTAGACTTCAGGGTACTATATCAGGTTGCAATAATTCCAAAACATCCATGTTGTCGAAACATTCATTCTACTCTTTTCTCACTCTATGCACATGTCTATCATTGGAACTGCTTCTTAAATGCATCTACCTGAATGTGCTATGTATCACTGCTACTCAGATTTCACTGGGCAGAGCACATCACTTGGCCATATTTTATCAAGTTACCTGTAACGTTTCAATATTCCCAGAAATAGAGGAGAACAAGATATTGGCAAACAGTGGTGATATCTACCGTAGGTACCAAGATGATAGGGAAAGATGTATATGCTATGCTTAGATTGTTCCTATTAGGTTTCTTCTGTTACTTTTGTATTTGAAAATACAGAATATTTTCATATTTTGTTCTAACATATTTTTGCTTTTGCTTTCTGAAATATGTATTATTGTTAATAATATGTAATTGTACTGTTCTGTTACAGATCCCTTTCTTGTCTTCAATTGTTGGACTGCTTAGTATTTATTGAATACCTAGGAGAAACATAGAGATGTTATATATATAGCTATATGTTTGTAAAATATAGATAATTTTATTTAATATTTTTAAAGGTTCACTTGCTGTTCAATATGGATTGAAATGCATTTCATTAAAACAGTATTTTAATAAAAGTTACTTGCTGATAATGATTCTTTAGAAGGAGGAGATATTAAAGACCAGAAAATCAGCTTAAGATTTCTAATTTCTAATGTGATTTAAAATAATCACATGATAATAACAATATAAGGGTTTTGACCATGGGAAGAAGCAAATATGAAATTAAAGGATGATCAGAACAAGAAAATAAATTTCCTGCTATAGTCAAATTTTGAGGTTAAAAAAGGAGAAAGAAAAATCCAAGAAGCGCCAAACAATATCCCAACATCTGAGTAAATGTGAGGAGGTACATCTGAGCATCATCTGCTTTTTACTCTGTTCTCTCTGGACTTGGGGCCCTGAGGCTTTTTTGCTTAGTACTACTCTCACATAAGCAAAAATATGTAGAAATTATTAAATAATAAATTTTTATGTTGATATGCTTTACTGTTAGTCAAATACCAGGACTGAAAACTAAATCCAATTATATAAAAGAAGTTACCCATTATTTGAATTACATCAAACCACTTCATTGCTATTTACAGTGAGGCCTGTGATGAGGCACTCTGCAAAATGTGTAATTGACTTACCTGTGTATGCAATAACAAGTTTACTTGCCCAGCTGGAGCAGTCTTTGCAGAATGCTGAGTTGTTACAAACTAGAGGCTGAAACAAAAATAAAATAAAATCAACTTTCATTTCAGAGAAGATAGATATCAATGTCCCTATGAGGCTCCTAAACACACTCACCATTTCAAATGTGTTTTGCCTTATTCCCTGTATAACATGAATATTATATTAATAGCCACAGGGTTGTAAATGTATCATGTAGGGCCAAGAATACAAATTTAAAAGAATAAAAATGCAGGCATTAAAGAAAATGGTACATTAAATCCTTTTTTCTACTGCAATATTGCTTTGCTTAATTTTATTAAGACTCAAGCTATGCTCCTAGCTAAAGGACAAATATAGTATTATTTATTTAAGTATGACAGTGTGTCATTTAAATAAAATTGTATTGAAAAACATACAATTGTTTTACAAAAGTAAAGCATACCTTCACTTGTTTACAAGAATAAAATCGCTTTTGAGCTATAGTGGTAGCAATATTACATACAAAAGAAAGTGCTTAGCAAATTAAAATGCATTATAAAGTTGCAGCATATTGTTAAGCAGGAAGTTGATTGTATGTGTATCAATATTTAAGCCCATCAAATTTTGCTTTAGAATCCATGCCACGGATCTGAAATATTAATGATAATTAGCAATATTGCCAATAGGAACAACATTGACTATTTCAAAAGTTTATCCACCTGTGAAGATCAAAACACATCTTTTTTATTGAAATGTGTTGTGTCAACGTAAGAATTTAATGTATTTAGGTAATAAGTTATTACTATTTATAAACAGTCACCAAATATTAAATACATGGAACAACTTAAATAAATATAGACGTTTTTCAATACTTTTATTTCCTGTATAACTCTCTTCCCATTTCTGCTTCTTTCAAAGTGTATGAATATATATAGTGACAGTTTATTTAAGAAAACATTTTTGACGATTTCAAATAACCAAGTTGAAGTTTAGGAGTTCTTATAAAACAGTCAAAAGTCACAACATTACATGGACAGCCTCAGTAAATTATATTTCCTTTGCGTCTTAACCAATATAACTCGAGAATCTGTTTTGATATGTATCTAAAATAAATTTGAAACATATAGTATCTCTAATAGGTTTCATGAGTAGCTGTATCTATCTATATATCTATGTGTGTATATATATACATGTATATGTAGGTTTTATTAATAAAGGCATGAGTTTTAAAAACACAACTATAATATTAATTTTGGGTTAAAACAAAGCAAAACCAAATCAATTATTGATATAGCCCTTCTACCAAAATCTACTTAATTTTATACATTGAAAAATAAAAAATCTTTTTTTGTAGTCTTCTTACCTGGATCTTGAGATGTTATTTAGTAAGAAATGAAATAGCCATCACAATCTGTGATAAAGAAAACTAAAGTATTACTATGAAAGACCATTGTGTTATGAGAGAAATACCATATTTGTGTAAACCAGAATAGAAATAGATTGAATAAAATTAGATTGAATAAAATTCAAAAGACAGACATGATCTGGAAATTAACACTAAAATATATACATATTTTTTTCTGTAACAATATTAAGACCATTTATTTACAATTCATTATAACTATGAATTGTAACAATTTTCATATAACTATTACCTTTTGTGGTCTCCAATTTGTTGGTACAAATTAGGATCCAAACTCAGGGCTATTAAGACGCAGGGTCATGTCTTAAACACCACTGTATTGCTACTGCCTAGAACAATGGATGGCACAATCAGGGCCTCCAATAGCATATATTGAATGGTAGTAACTCCAGGTCCATTCACTTTTGTTCCTATCTATTCACTTTAGGACTTTTCCATCCTCTTACATTCTAAGTTATCTTTAGAGTCTTTAGGATATCACAGATGCTGAAGATATCCTCCAGGCTCAAATGGAGCAACCCATTTGTACTTTGTTGGATGTTGTCTCTTCAATTCTAAGCCACCATTTCTTTTGTCATCCACTCTGAAAGACATCACTTCCACCACTTTCCAAAGACTGGAATCTTCCATTAGTTACCCGATCACCAACAGATATTGCCACCACTGATAAAACATTCTTACCTAGGAATACCAAAGCATGCAGAGGCTTAGATATATTACAGCTTTCATTTAATTAACCAGATGTCCCTATTCTTCAGCTCTTTTCCTCCTCATAAAACCCATAACTCTTAATAAATACAGTTGACCCTTGAACAATGAAGGGATTGGAGTACTGACCCCCTGCACAGCTGAAAATCCATGTACAACTTTGACTCCCAAAATTCTTAACTACTTATAGCCTCCTATTGACCAGAAGCCTTACTGACAGCATGGGCGGTGAATTAACATATAACTCGTATATGTAGTACATACTGTATTCTTACCATAAAGTAAGCTAGAGAAAATAAAATGGTATTAAGACAATCATAAGGAAGAGAAACCATATTGACTATTCACTACATAGAAGTGGATCCTTATAACAATCTGCATCCTCCTCATCTTCACATTGAGTAGGCACAGAAAGAGAAGGAATAGGAGGGATTGGTCTTTCTACCTCAGGTGGTAGCAGAGGTGGAAGAATATCCATATGTAAGTGGATGAGCATAGTTCAAATTTATGTTGTTCAAGGGTCAGCTGTAAGGTTATCAGGAATGGCAGGAAGAATAATCTTCTAACCACTTCCAAAACTTGAAGGTGATTGATATTTGGCAATATTTTCCATTAATTTTGTCTTTTTGTGGTAGTATAGCTTTATATGACATATAGTATTTATTAACTTAATTAGCCTAGGAATTATCTTCTGACAGTTTAGAAACAAGGATGAAAATTAGATCAACATTTTCAAAACTGGTATTGATTTGATACATCATAATATTTGCCAGGCCGAGGCGGCCAGATCACCTGAGGTCAGGAGTTTGAGGCCTGACTCTACTAAAAATATAAAAACTAGCTGGGTGTGGTGGTGTGAGCCTGTAATCCCAGCTACTTGGGAGGCTGAGGCAGGAGAATTGCTTGAACCTGGGAGGTGGGGATTACAGTGAGCCAAGATTGTGCCACTGCATTCCAGCCTGGGTGACAGACAAAGCAAGGCTGTCTCAAAAAATAAAAAGTTATCACGAATTCATTTCATATAAAGTAATATTTGCCATTAAAAATACTTTGGTTGGGGGACCTCCTCTTTAGGCTTTGGAGCCCCCCTCCCTCTGTCTGTATGGGGGAGCTTCTTCCTTCTGTCTTCTCCCTTCCTTCTTGCCTATTAAACTCTCTACTCCTTAAAACCACTCCACGTGTGCCCATGTGGTTTTATCTAAACCAGCATAAGGACAAGGAACCATGATGTTCCTCCACTCATCAGAGCCCTATCATTGTGCTGCATTGGCAAGGAAAGGAAATTCAATCATCCAACAGGTGAGTATGGAGCAGATTTCAACTTTAAATCTGTCCTTTAATCTCAAGGCTCTCTTCCAGGTACCCTGTTGCTAAACTTTGTCTCTCTTTTTATCAGCAGTCTCTTACCCTCTCTCTGTGTATCTAATGTGCAGGAATCTTTGCCAGTACAGGGAAACAGGTCTGTTAGAAAAGATCCCGAATCACGGGAGGTAGTAACTATGTTTTCTCTGGTGAGCACATGGTATTTCTAAAACACCTAGGCCTCTTCTGGGAACGGGAAGTTTCTGCCTTTAGCAGTTAGAAGTAAGATGTCTTGCATAGCTACATTTTAGTCTCAATATTGCCTCACTGGCAGGAAAATGGCCATTCGATTTCTATGTTCTTTTAAAGCATCTATTCTATCTCCTATTAAGACAGTACTTAATTAGAAAGGGGATTTTAAGTCCGGAAGTTAACCGGAACCATTTATCTATGGGTGAATGCTTTAGCATGGGCTATAACAGCAGGATATAGAGTTCAATCTAGCACACCCCCTCCCTTAAAGGGGCCTTGCCCAATTACATGGTTTTTCTTGAAATCCATTGTTTGGAAGGCACACAGGCCAGGCAGAGGATTGACTAATTGGGGACAGTGTGACTAAGGCCTAAAACTCAGTTCCTCTGGTGCCATAGCTTGGAGGGTCATGCCTGCAGTCATGGGCAGCACATTTAAGCAGGTGCCCAGAATCCAGGAGCAATGGAGAGAAAATAGTTGGGGTTGAGGGGGATGCCCTCTACTGTTTTCATCTCCATCCTGGATCTCATACCCAAAGGAAGGAGACTAAAAGGATGCTTTTATTCTCACTTTTTTTCTAGATGGGTAACAGATCATCTTCAACATGGACTCCCCTGGAGTGTATTTTGAAGGACTGTGACTCCTTCGACCTTGAAACTTGGAAGAAAAAGTGGCTTATTTTCTTTTGTGGCCATATCAGGCAGGCCCAGGGAAAGTCGTTCCCCAAAATTAAAAAAGTAACTTTCAGGGAAGTCTTCTGAGGGTCTCCCCTTATTTGGGGCCTCTTTAAGTTCTGTTCTCATTGCAGGACCTTAGGCAGGTAAAGGGAAGCTGAGGCTGATTTTCTGAAGACCCTGCTAGGTATATAGAAGCTTTCCAAAATTTAACTCGGGTGTTTGACCTCACATGGAAGGATGTTTCATTCCTGCTAAGTCAAACCCCCATTGCATCTAAAACAAGCAGCTCTGCAAGCAGAAGAAAATTTTGGATATGAGCAATATGTCTCCTTCCCTCCAAGGCCAGAAGGAAAGAGAAAATAGGGAAGGCAAAGAAATATGGGAAACACCATTCCCAATAGCAAGAGAGGCATTACCTCTTAACAACCCTAACTGAAACTCCGTTCTATGGTGTTTTATATTCTTTTGTGGTTTAAAATGGCTTCTATCTCTTTTATTAATATTCTTCCAACCTGGGAAAAGTTAATTTTCCAAACCCTAAAATGCTTGGTGTAGAGTTGAGCTAGGGGGAAGGGAACCCAGAAGCCTGATATGCCAGCAAAAGGGTAAAAATGTTTTACCAGTTGAGCTTTTGGCTTCTGTCTCCCTATGCAAAATGGTAAAAGGGATAGTAAGGATCACTGTTTATGTTTTCTGTAAACGTGTAATTAATGAAAAGGGATAAGGTTGGTCTTAAGCTATAGACAATCTGATGTCCTTTGCATGTCTTTCTGCATGGTTCTGTCAAAGAAAAGGTACCTTAGGTCAGGACGCAGGCCCAGGACCCCATAAGCCTGCTGTTCAAGTCAGCCCAGCAAAGCAGTCGGTGGCAAACATGGCTACAGGCCTCCATATTGTTTCATGCCTTTAGGAATATAATCTGTAACCACGTGGCAATGCTTTGTTTTAGTCTCTGCCATTTTACAATGGTGGCCATCTTCCTGTGCTAGATCAGGTAAGCCAGTTTGTCAATCTGGGTGGTGCCAGCTGATCCATCAAGGGCAGGGTTTACAAAATATCTTAAGCACTGATCATGAGAGCAGTTTAGGGAGGGTCAAATTCATGTAGCCTTCAGATGTATGGCTCCTGGGCCATGGTTTCTAATCCTGTGGCTACTTTCTTGGTCTGGTCGCCAGGCAAGAGGGTAGCGTCTTTGGAAGTGGCTGTTACCTTCTTTGTTTTAGACTATAAAGTGTAAACCAGCCTCCTCCCAAAGTTGGTTCAGCCTATGCCCAGGGATGGACAAGGACAGCTTGGGGGCTGGAAACAAAATGAAGTTGTTTGGGTCAGGTCTCTTCCACTGTCTCAGTCACAATTTTGCAATGACAGTTTCAAAAGCTGCCTATCACTCCTTTGAAAATACCTTGTGCACTCACCTTTATATCATAGCCTAATTAAGGCTCATTGGTTTCACCTGTGAGGTTACTTTTTGTAAAGTTCAAAAGCCTAAAATCTTAACTGCTTGGCATGGCTAAAGTCAAGTAACAAGGTATTCAAAAGGATTTTTGTAGTCAGTACTCAGCTTAACTAAGAGTGAATATTCAAGTTATAGGTAAAGGCCTTTATGTTTTTCTCTTCTTGGATCTCGTTTTCTGGAAAAAGGCTCTTTTCTCAGTAACTGAATTATTTTTCTTCATATTTTTTTGTCTTACCACTCTTAATGCATGCATAAGAGGCCCTTAAATAACTTCTGGTAGCATGGAACTCCTTAGGAAAAACAGAGGGGTGCCACAACCCCGTTTTGGGGGATGGGAAATAAACAACCTCTGTTTTCCTCATGAAACCCCAGGAATTAGGAGCAAATAGTTCCCTCTCAAAATCAAAGGCTCTGTTCTGTTTTCTGTTTGCATTGTGTTATCTAACAGTTTTAAGTTTTGGAGGTATCAAAAATTGCTTAGCATTATGAGAGAGCTTTGGTGTGTAATAACTAGGTAAAAAATACACTGCAAGGGATGGCTAATAGTAGTTATAAATCAGAGAAGCATGCTCTTAGCCACCTGGAAAATAAGAAAACATTCCCAACCCCTGCTCCCCCGCTAGGAGATGAGACTCCCATTAAAGATGGGCTAATTACAAAATAAGCCAATTGGCTTTGGGTTGCCTTGCAATGAAATGCATGGTAGAAGCACTATGCCATCTTCTTGCATAGTATCTATATGGTCTTTTCATAAATTAAGCATTGAAATAAAAGTATAGCAAGGAGATCTTAAGACACTTATCTGCCCTTTAGTAAAATGGTTACAAAAGATTTGTAGAAATTTCATCTCATAGTCAAGTTTGTTAGAATTAAATGGAATGGTCTATAAGGTTTCATTTAAACAAATTAGAATTAACATTAACAAACTAATACAAGGGTAAAATTTGGCTTTAAATAGGATTTTCATATCATAATAGAAGCTAATAAAAGGTTTTTATCTTTTCAGTCATCATTTTGGCAAAATAATTTATGGCAATCTGAGAATTGTCACTCCTAATGCCTGGCTTTCTGGATGGTTCAGAGGCCCCTGAAATATTCAGAAAAGAGGTAAACAGGATCATTTGACATGTTTAGTCACATGAGATTGCCAAAATGATGTCCAATCTTCTTTAAGTTATATTTTGGTGAATAATACTAATATATGTTACAAAATTATATTGAATTTCTAAAATTCTAACGTCTAAGTATCAATCATAATTAAGGGTAAAGCTATTGTAAACCATGGAGGCAAATGAACTTCTTTGTCAGTCATATTTTTAACTGTAACTCTCCTGAATATGTTGCCATTTGCAGATAATTGTTGTCTTGCTTTGTTCCTTCTTAAAAGACAGTTTATAATCAGGTTATATTAAGGACTCTAACAGGTGTTCTCAAATGCAAATTTTTAATAGCTTTGAATGTTATAACATTGGAATAGAGAAAGAACGTACAGGACTCCTAAAGAACTGACATGTTCACAAATAGCAAGCAAAACAAGAATTAACTACGTGAACTGCACTCAGAAAGTTTAAGCAACAGTTTTAACTTTTGCTTGGAATATTGCTGATCCTTGTTTTGTTTTTCAGAGTCAAGGAAACTTATTTTAAACTATTTATGGCCTTTAATAATTAAGTAAGGTATACTGCTGTGAACAAAATTTGGAGCATGTTCATTTTTCTCTGCCTGGTTCCTCTAAAATTTGGAGACTATCTGTGAGTACTCTTAACTTATGGCAATATAGTTGTTTGCATTAGTGCAATAAGAATCCATTTTTCTTTGTCAACAGAACACAATTGGAAAAACTGGTTATTTTACCAAGTCTTTGACTAAAAGGGTATGTTTCCCTTTAAGGAATCAAGTTTAACATGCAGAACCAATAAAAGCCCCTTGGGGAGAACTGGCCTCATACCTTGTCTACACAGTCCCTGCACAGGGTTCCTAACCTGTGGTCAGTAAAGAATGTCACTTTCTAACAGGTCTGGAAGCTCCAAGTTTATCTTGGTACCTCAAGAGGAGAGGATCACCCAGCTCACAGATATTATAGGACACAAACCCATGGTTGGGTTGGCTTTAAAAGTCTTATCTAAAATTTCTTGTGGAACAAAGTTTCATCAAAGCCAGTGCAAAAAGCCTATGTAAAAATACCCATTCTTGTTGCACTTTATGCAAATAATCAGGCCAAGTATAAGACTAAGGTTTATTCATAATTAGTTTTTACCAAAAATGAGGACTGGAGATAAAAATTTTACTCCAAATCTTATCATACATTTGTCATTAAATCCTATTCTCATTAATTGTTTTTAAGCTGTTTATCTACATTTTAGACTAACCCTGCTTATTCCTGTGAATCAAGTGGTGATCTTCTGTAGCTTGGAAAAAAAATGGATGGGTAACGTAAAAATGTGAATCAATATGCTAGTTCCAGGCAATTATCTTGCAAATCCTGCCAGGTAATGAAAGTAAGGGGCTCATAACCCAGAGGTTTCTTTGTTTGGGAAAATAAAACCAAGAAACTTCATAGACCCCCCCCCAAAGGGGAATTCCATATCTTGACAAGTACAATTTTAGATGGAAATTACCTACCACACCACACTCATGGGAAATGCTGTCCTCACACTCCTCTTTGTAATAGGGTTACACACAGTAGCACCTTCTAACTGAAATATTGGGCAGAAAGTTTCTATCACTGTTGTATTTTGCTTAATTATAATCCTTATAGCAGGGATAATAGTAACTAACAAAAAGGAAGCATGAAAGTTTTACTATCACTGAGTCTGCTAGGACTTTTATTGGGTCTAGTGATGCACTTTCAAATGAAACATGCTGCTTTTGGACTAACACCTCTAGTACAGTAAAGGAAAATCTACAGGTACTTAAGATCAAATCAAAATTATTGACAGGTTCAGAGAAAATGCTGGCTTTAGCCCTGCGTGGCTATAATCCTTCTTTAATGAATTCCAGTCTTCTTTATGAAATTGGTTAACCCCTTTATTAAGCCCTCTCTTGCTTATATGTCTTATATTAACATCTGGACCCTGTATACTCAATACTATGACTCAAATTGTTTCTTCTTGCCTAGAAGCAATTGAACTCCAAACGGTGCTACAAACTGAACCACACATGGAAACACCATTCTTCAGAGGAGCCTTAGATCAACCACAGGAGGAGCCCTAGCTGCTGTTGCGCATTTGACACCCCTTTTCAGCAGGAAGTAGCCAGAAAGAGTCATTGCCCAAAACCTCCTAAGAGCAGTTAGGGTGGCATCTCCACACGGGGGAATGTTGTAGGAGTTACTAAGAAATTAATTTAGGCATATAGAGAGGAAAAGGGATCCTTGGGAAGTTTTCATTTTTTAAAGCATCTCCAGAAAAGTTTTCTTGTAAAGCCCCAGCTCTTAGAGGCAGGCCAGCAACCTTTGATAGGCAAATGCAGGCCATCAGAAACTAGGTCCACCCAACATGGTGAGTCCAGTGGCCTTCTTGCCCTTTCCCCACATGTTCCTGGCAATGTGTGCACCCCCACATACCCGCATGTATGTAGAACATTCATTGTGCCCTGCATTTGCATATTAAAAGGCTAGTGTGGGGAGGGCCAGCTTTTTCATGGGCTATGTGAATGACATGCCTAGTCAAACCAATTCCCTGAGCCATATGTAAATCAAACACCACCTCCTCTAGCCTCTACATATATACCTTGCTGGTATCCATGGCAGGTGGGGACCTGCTCTTTAGGCTTTAGAGCTCTCCTTCCTCTGCATCTGTATAGGGGAGCTTCTTATTTCTGTCTTCTCCTTTCCTTCTTGTCCATTAAACTCTCCGCTCCTTAAAACCAAAAAAAAAAAAAAAAAACTTTGGTCAAACAAGTGTGTGGATCACTGTATTATTATATCTTGCTCTGGAAAATTTAAAGTGTATGGGAGCATATAATGGCTCAGAGTCCCTGTAGTAAAAACATCTGTTAACCTTTATCTCAACATTTCCTAAGCTTATTTGAACATAGAAAATGCTTGTGAGTTATTGTTGCATGAAACAGGTATTTGGAAATTTTTAACTTAGAATGATATAGGTACTAACTAACAGATAATAGCAATACATTATATGAAATAATTATTACACAATTTTGACATATAACACAGGGAAAGATGAATATCCCCATTATAATATTTTTCAGCATTTACAAATATAACATAAAGATTCTTTTCACAAAACAGATCATTAGAAAAGCCTAAGTATATACTTTAGAAGAAAATAATATAAATATAAATAAAACTCAAGGCAACTTTAACACAGATCTTTGCCCTTTAATTTAGGTGTTTACAGCACACATATTTTATCTGAACAATCTTTTCTAGAGATGAATACAAGACACACACAAAAAAGAAAGTAATTAACAGCCTTAGTATTTATGGGAGGATAAGAAAAATTTAAAAATCAGTTTTTTATAAGAATTTTTTTTGAGTAACTCTGAAGATGAATTGAAAACTATGAATAAAAACTAAAGGCCAGGATAACACAAATTATGTGGCCTTTGTCAAAAGAATACAACAAAAAATGGATTTAGCAGTAGATAACTAGAGAGTTAGTGAAGCTCAGATCATGTAAGTTCTTCTTTACCTTCCAGGGGTATTTATTCTTCATCCTCAGGACCACAGGAAAAAACTCAGAGGATTAATAGAAGTCCATTAATGGATTGACTTGTAAAAGGAGCACACTAAAAGCATCAGGTACTCTAATGCAACAAGGTAACTGTTGAGACAGGCATTGGAGTTTGTGTGACTATTGAAATAGTGAACCCAAGTTTGGGGCCCTGAGGGAAAGGGAAAAATTCTAGATCTCTGAGTTGGTGACTGGATGGAACCCAGTACAACTGATAATGTTAGGATGTGGAACAGATTTAAAGTGAGGTGAATAATTTTAAGCGAGATGGTATCTAGTAATATTAAGTTCAACTTTTAGTATATTATGAGAAATGTTGGTTTACTTGCCATCAGATAGAAGTATCTTGAGAGCACGACGAGAAATTGGGATGAATATGTTAATGGTGGAAGAGATCCAAGTTACCCTGAGTTACCAGTGGCCTACCCCTACATTCATAGCAGCTTCAGTCCCCACCTCCTTAGAAGAAAGAATTGGACTGAGGGGCCTAAGGCAGAAAAAGCGACCAGGGCAAATTTCAGAGCAGGAGTGGAAGTTTATTTTATTTTATTTTTTTTGCTTTTTTTTTAGAAAAAGAGAGAAAAGAAGAAAGAGTGAAAGAAAGAGAAAAAAAATAATGTAAGAGAGAAAGAAAAAGGAAGAGAAAGAGGGAGAGAGAACAGGATTCTTGTTCTATTGCCCAGGCTAGAATGCAGTCTAAAAATGGGTATTAAAAACCTCTTTTATGCCAATAATTGTGCTTAACAATGGAGACAGGAAGGAA